>NW_004624737.1:1445240-1489699 GCF_000247695.1 Heterocephalus glaber | reverse complement strand
AAACGGAAACAAAGTCTTTGCAAACAGGGAAGGGGAAAAAATTAAGAACCAAGATACTCATGTAATGGTACAAGATCCCAATGATGTATGTAAATGTATTTTATACCTAAAATGTACCAATAAACTTATTGGGGGAAAAAAAAGAGTTAAAGACGTCCTATGACAGTAATACATGCATACCCATGTTTATAGCAGCCCAATTCATCACAGCTAAATCTGAAAACAGCCTATATGTCCATTAGCCGATGAATGGATAAGGAAAATGTGGTATTTACACACAATGGAGTGCTATTACTCAGCAATAAAGGAAGATAAGTATGAGTTATTTGTAGAACATGGATGCACCATAAGACCATAATGTTAAGTGAAATAAATCAGATACAAAAGCTTAAATATCACATGGTTTCTCTTATAAAGAAAGAGCTAAATAATAGACTGATGATAAGAAACAGAAAGATAGATCTTTCTCAGATGGGAAGGGGATCAAGAGATGGGGGAGAAGGAGAAGGAAAGGGGATTAAAAATGGAATTAAAATGTTTTATGTACAAGTACCAACACTACACAAGCAATATCAACATTACGTACTGCAAAAAATTAGAAGATAAATAAATAAATAATCTTTTCAGATAATTTCTCTGATACTACACTAAAACTTAACAAGTAGTAATTTTTCAAATGTTAGTTCATAAGGGTAAAGCTATATTAATGGTTGATTAATTTATCTGTCACATTAGAATCCATTGACCTACCTAAAATGTTAAGTGGATCTCTCAATCTTACATAACATTGTAACATTATGCATCGGTCATTAGAAGAATGTTGATTCAGAGAGTTATGTGATTGCCCTTCAAATATTAATATCAAAAATATCACAAAACCACATTCATTAATATCACTAGTGACCCTATAATAAATGTCTTTAGGTATTTGGAAAGTATCAAGCTCATGGTAGTACAGACAAATTTTCCAGCATTCTAATTTTCCCCTGAAAGCTTACATTTTTCATTGATAGCATATTTAGTCAAATATTGTCTTCCTTTCCCTTCACTTTGTTTCCCTCTCCCCCTTCCTTTCTCTTTCCTTCATATTTTCCTCTCCTTCTCCTCCTCTGCTTTTCTCTCTTTATTTCTTTGAAGTGGCAGAGAATCTTCATTCCCAAGAAAATGTCTGCTGAATAACTCAAGTCTGAACAACTGTAGTTTTTCATTTACTGTTTAGTTGTTCAAGGAAAACAAAAAACAACGAACAGTATTGCCTGAAAAAGCAGCTCTTTCAACATGCAATTCAAACAATTGTCTACATAAAATAGTTTGAATAATAACATCAATTCCATCAGGTGTGGATGATGTGGACTCAGTGGTCAATATTTATTAAATTATTAATTTGTACTGGATTGGAGACATTTTTTATTGGGGGAAGGGATATCAGGCATTAAACTCCAGACCTCACAATTGGGAGGCAGGCACCTGAACCACTGAGCTAAATCCCCAGCCCTACATTCTTGAATGAAATTGTATTCTTCTTTAATGCAATGAAGAATATAATGAATACTATCACAGTATGGTGCTGGGTACTACAATACACCAATTTTACCCACTATTGTTTTCATATCATTAGTAGGTGAATAACAACACAGAAAAAAGGAAAATAGTATTTTAGCATTATTATGAACATTGTTTGACCTCATAGGTTCTCTGATAGTACATAGGGATCTCCAGAGTGCCCACAGACTCATACTGAAAAGTGCTAGTCTAAATTTTTATGCTCATTTCCAGTATTGGTTAGGACATGGATGTGTGACATAAATCTGGCTAGTGAGATCTGAAGGAAAGCCTGCTGCAAGAGGATTCTGAGGAACTGAGGAGGCAACATCTTCATTCTGACTTGGGCTGGGTATTCTCATGTCTGAATGTGATCTCTGGGAATGCCAGACTATCTTGTGACCACAAAGGAGACCAATCATAATCTGGAGTAAATGCAGAAGATGGGAAAACAGAGTGAAATTGTTAAGCCACTGATTGAAACATATCTGAGATAATAAATATTTTCACATTTTAAGAAAATTTGAAATGAACTTTTCTCTTATGTGAATATATAATGCTAAGTTAATTTGAACAAATGTACAGAGTTTGTAAGTAATATGGAGTATGAAGCAAGATTGAGGTATACTACAGAGAATAGTATGAGGTGAGATGCTGAGGGATACATGCACAGAGTAAAAGAAACATCAAGGATCCTACAGTGTTTTCTTAACTCTGATTAGCAGTTATCATTGACTCTTTAGAGCTAGAAATTGGACACTTGAGATCAGATATATCTCATGTTCATTATGGTTTCCTAGATAATTTTTTGAACTTTAAATAATTTTCATTACGGAGTATGAGTTGATTGTTCTCAACAAACCCTGCTGTCACTTTTATAGGATTCCAAGCAAAGGCACTTTGTAGGCCCTGAGTTATGTGTATGGATGTTTAGGCTATGGGTTAAGTAAATAAAATTTTTAAAAAACCAAAATACCTAGGAATCATCCTAACGAAAGAAATCAAAGACCTCTTCTCTGAAAACTATGGCACTCTAAAAAGAGAGTGAAGATAATATCAGAAAATGGACAGACATCCCCTGCTCCTGGGTAGGAACAATTAATATAGTGAAAATGGTCATAATTCCAAAACTGCTATATAGATTTAATGCAATTCCAATTGAGATCCCAGCAGCATACTTCATGGACCTTGAGAAAACAATCCAAAAATTCATTTGGAACAAGAAGAGACCCAGAATAGCAAAAGCAATTCTAGGTGACAGAGACATGGCAGGAGTTATCACAATCCCCAACCTGAAACTATACTACAAACCTACTGTGATAAAAACAGCATGGTACTGGGAAAGAAACAGACTTGAGGACCAGTGAAACAGATTAGAAGATGCAGAAACAACTCCAGACACACTCAGCCACCTCATCTTCGATAAAGGAGTCAAATACCCTCACTGGAGGAAAGATAGCCTCTTTAATAAATGGTGCTGGAAAAATTGGGCTTCAACTTGCCAAAGATTAAAACTAGACCTGTATCTCTCACCACGCACTAAACTAAAATCAAAATGGATTAAAGATCTAAATATTAAAATAGAAACTCTGAACCAGTTGGAACAGAGGTTAGGTAGAACCCTTGAAGACATCGTTGTAGGAAAAGATTTTATGAACAAAACCTCAGTTGCCTGTGAACTAGCACAAACAATCAACAAGTGGGATCTCTTCTTATTAAAAGGCTTCTGCACAGCAAGAGAAACCAACAGCAGTGCGAAGAGACAACCCACAATGTGGGAAAAAATCTTCACCTGTTCTTCCTCAGACAAAGGTCTACTATCTCAAATCTATAAAGAACTAAAAAAGATCAGACCTCCCAAATTTAAAGACCCAATCCAAAAATGGGCATCTGAAATGAACAGAGATTTTTCAGACAAAGAAGTAGAAATAGCAAATAAATACATGAAAAAATGTTCAACATCACTGGTCATTTGAGAGATGCAAATGAAAACAATGCTGAGATTCCACTTCAGTCCAGAAAGAATGGCTGCTATCATGAAATCAACCAATAACAAATGCTGGTGGGGCTGTGGGGAAAGAGGAACCCTGCTCCACTGCTGGTGGGAGTGTAGACTGGTGCAAGCACTGTGGAAATCAGTATGGAGACACCTCAAAGAACTAGGACTGGAAGTCCCATTTGACCCTGCTATTCCATTGCTGGGGATCTTCCCCAAAGAATTAAAAGAATCATACCACAGTGATATATGTGCACCCATGTTCATAGCAGTGCAGTTTGTAATAGCTAAAACTTGGAAACAGCCCAAATGCCCATCAACTGGAGACTGGATAAAGAAAATGTGGTTTTTTAATAAAATGGAGTACTACTCAGCCATAAAAAATGAGAAATTAGAGACATTTATAGCTAAGTGGATGTACATTGAGGCAATACTCTTAAGTGAAATAAATAGGACACACATGAATAAATTCTGAATAGTTTCTCTGGTGTGTGAAACTGAAAGTGTAAATAAGGACTAAATGTAAAATAGGTAATGTGAAATAGGAAGAAAAGGGACAAAGGGGAAGGAAGTGGGAGGGCTAGGGGAAAGGATGGAAGGGAATGGGATTAATATGAGAAAATGGAAAAATAGGAACAAAATCTTTGTAAATAGGGAGGAATGGAGGGGTTGAAGGGAGGGCTGGGCAAGGGTGAAAAATAAGAACCAAGAGAGACTATGTAAAGGTGCAAATTTCCAATGATGAATGTCATTATATTGAATACCTAAAATGTACCAATGATTAGAATGAATAATCGATAATGTAAAATAGGAAGAAAAGGTCCAAAGGGGTAGGGGTAGTGGGAGGGGCAGGGGAAAGGAAAGAAGGGAAAGGAAAAATGATGAGAAATGGAAAAAATGGAAATAAAGTCTTTGTAAATAGGAAGGGTGGAGGGGGGTGAAGGGAGGGCTAGGAATGGGGAACAAATAAGAACCAAGATGCATTATGTAAAGGTACAATTCCCAATGAGAAATGTAATTGTGTTGTACACCTACAATGTACCAATAAAAGAATTTAATAAAAATAAATAAATAAAATAAAATTCACATCAAATATTGCTATAATAATAATGCTTAAATGTAAATTATTCAGCATGTAGGTTGCAAGATGATAGAATTATCATGTAGGAGAAAAACATTTTAAAAGTCGGTGAGAAAGAATTAGATTTTGGTTATGGTCAGATTGATTCTGGTAAGTTGCATAAAGACTTCAGAGGCATTCAGAGGCACATTGACTAGAAGAGGGGCATTCAATGCCCTAAGTGTTGAAAAGTATTTCTTCTCACTTTCCAACTGTGTGATTGAGTTAGTAAAATATGATAAGATTTACCTTGAAAACAAACTCCCAAAGACTCCGTGATTTAGAAACAAAAACTCATGTAAATTCTATGGCAAGTTAAGACCTACTCTCCTTAATCTATTTGAAAAGTTTCCTCTGTCTCATAGGCCACTATTTTAACATGTGACCTCCATATTTATTACCAAAGGTAATGAAAAGACTATACAGGTGATACACTGGATTTAAAACACTTTGTATGGAAGAAATTCATATCATTTCCTCTTTTTTTTTATTGGGTTGAACTAGGTTAGAACATTGCCAAACTTCAAGGTGACTTGAGATTTCTATCTGCCTAGGAAGGAGGGGAAAAGAGAATATGGCTGAGCACAAGCAATCTCCAGTATAGTCTGCCATTTTGATTACAGAATAGTTTATTTTACATACATAAAAAACACACATCAGAACTTTCTTAGGGAGATATTTCAAAGTACTATCCAAACACTGCATCTTTTGCATAGTTCACAATCTCCAGGTGATATGGATGGCCTTCACCATCATGCTCAGAAGAGGTAGAGCTTGGTGTGGTAAGCTGTGAACTAAAGAGAAAAGTTCATTTTGCTCCCCTCCAATACAGTGGAGAAAGAATAGGATAGTACAATAAACATTCTCATTTAGAATGAGAAACCATAGGAGAAACTCATGTGTATATGATATTAAAATAACAATAAATTTTTAGATTGTAAAATTCTAGATAAACTCATGAAACTTATTTTCATGTCTTTATGTATTTTATTGCTTGTACCCTATGCATGTATCTCTTCTAACTGGATAAGTCAGTGAAGAAGATGGTATTGAGGAATACGGGGAGAGGTGGGATAATAATTCATCTTTTTCAGCAATTCACCTAAGACAAGTACCAGGAAGAGATAAATGACCAAATTCTCCCTTCTAAGTGACATGGTCCTTTCATCAACTATGAAGCTAGGTCAGGAACCATCTATGTCCTCACAGCAGTATCATTAAAGCATCTTAGACCCTTGTGACATTTAAGGTGGATTGTCAACTTTATTGACTTCAGAAATCCCAGCGGGATTAGTAAAGCACACTTCTGGGTATGTCTGGGTGGGTCATGGTGGCATGACATTGGTAACTATATCTGGTCTCTGGCCTTTTCTTCTTTAATGCTTCTCCTCTGCTCTGCTTCTCAGCCACCATGATATCAGCATCTTTGCTCCACCATCATCTGCATGATGTTTCTACCTTAGAGCCAGCAAACCATGGACCTAATCCTCTGAAACTGTGAGCCAAGTCTACTCCTTTAAGTTGTGGGTGTCAAGCATTTGTCTAAAGAACAGGAAAGCTGGCCAACATGGCTCCTGGGTGAAGCAGTGTTCTTTAGGCTGCATGAGAAAGAATACATATATAAAGATGTCTAAAATAACAAAGGTTTATTAATCTTACAACCAAAGATTTAGAAGTGAATGTTTCCAAGGATATTCCAGCTCCTCAATGATGTCATCAGATTCTCTTTCCCTCTTTCATTTTAGTTATATTCAGCATTTCATTGAAGCCTTTTCTTGTGCCTCTATGCCTAGAACACATCTAAGTCTCATATCCTCAAAGGACAAAACCTTAAAGCAGGAAGGAAGAGATGGCAAGATAGAGCCTTGTTATGCCTCCATATTTCACTGGAGAGAAAAATCATCTGCTGAAGTACTCAGTGGTCTTCTCCATGCTTCATTGGCCAGGATGGATGCATATGCCCCCCCCATATGTAATCATGAAGGAAAATTATGCTGCTATTATTCTACTGTACACATTAAAGAAACCCACAAATGAAGACCTATCAAAATGAAAAAAGAAGAAATAAAGGCTGAAAACCAGTCAATGGTACATGTCACAGCCCTTGAGATCTCAAAGCTGCTATGGTAGGACCAAGAGCCAAATACAGAAATCATACTTGTGTAAGCTATCTGCTACACAGTTAAGTTGACAATTGTATAACTGGGTTACAGCAAATCCTCTCAGCAACACTTGTAGATGAACTACATAGGAAGACATTTTAGATTAAGATGCCATTTTAGAATGCTGAACTGTAGCCTTTAGGCTAAAGATGTGATAAGTAATAAAGAATGTGAAAGTACAACAGGCTACCAAAAATCATCTGCCCCACACTACTACTACTAGTTTTACTCATGAGAAAACTATGGTTAAGTGACCTTGCTGAGTCACATATTGAGTTTGAAGAGGAATATCACCTTCTTTTCCAATCACCAATTAGACTGGGTACATTTTAGACAATTCACTTATTAATATTAAAAGACAAGTCATCTATGTGATGGGCCACAAAGACTGCTTTTTCCTGCTAGAAAAGAGGGTGGAACTGCTGTTTCTTGATCTCTGATTGATTAGAAGGATCTGAAGACTGGACTTCATGGCCCATAGTTGAGAAACTCAGCCAGATCCCTTCACATTTTATTTGCCCTACAAACTTCCCTTGGGAAATTTTCAAAGCAGGAAATTCCTTAGTGCCTTCTATGACACTTGAAGCTGAAAAATTACAGATGACATGGTGCCAAACATAAAAATTCTTAACTTTTTAGTTGTTTTTTCTCTGTATTTCCATTTGCTTCTTTGTTCTCTACTATTGTCCCATTGATAATATTAGGGCTAGGTAAAGATGAAGATTATTAGAAAAAAATAAGAAGGAAATATTTTGTTGAAAGACATAAAATATTTAAAATTTTTTCCTCATTGTTTTTAAAAACAAGATCTCCTTAATTTTTTGGTTGGTTAACCTGAGAATATTTGTTTGGGTACTGGGTAGGTCTGTTGGGTAGGGGATATTTTTGATTCTGGAAGGCTAAGTGAGGCTAGGGTGGGATTAAAGTACTAGAGATTGTAAATGGGCATATAGGATTGCACAGGATTCTATGCTCTGAAAAATAAAAAAGTTACTTTCTATAAGGGGAATAATAAATAAGATTTATTTCACATGCCGGCTTTGATAAATATGCAGTAATGGTCTCAAGCACTATGTAGAGAAGGTTTAAGTGGCTGGGCTTCTCTGGGAAGAGCGCTGGTGAACATGGAAGCAAGTAGAACTCTTCCATATTGGTGGGAGTATAATTGGTATAATCACTTTGGAAAATGATTTTGGCATTGTCTAACAACATAAATATGTATGTTTTGGGGCCACTTTTACAAGAGCACTAGTTCTGTTCATGACAGAACCCTTATGACCTGATAAACTTCCCATCTCTTAATGCTATTGCATTGAGGATTAAGTTTCAAAATACAGATTTTAGAGGGATGCACTTGTTTTAGAGGGATGCACAGCAGAAAAGCACTTGTAAGTGGTAAAACTGCAAAGAAGGAAGACAGTGAGTATCACAAAAGTCAGTGCAGTATTTCCTCTAGAGTAGTGAACTGTGGCAGTTCATCAGGGAGAAACACCTACCGCTGATGTTTTAATTTTTAATCTGAATGGAATATTAACTGCTAATTATTTTTATTATTATATC
This sequence comes from Heterocephalus glaber, assembly GCF_000247695.1. Next base: position 1,481,319 of record NW_004624737.1, on the reverse strand, counting down.
AACTATATGTGTATTATGAACTGTTTTCTACATATAGTATGTTACAAGTTTTTTAAAAAGAAAAAAGGAGTGAAATACTCACCCAAAGGTGAGAAAAGGTGGTCCATGTGCTATATAGAGACCAAAACTCTTCAGTGTGGACCTTCCAGATCATCAAGATAGAAGAGTGGCAGACATTTGGAAAAGAAGGTACCTTTAAGGAAAAATATAATGTGCCTGAGGCTTCTTTATGTTCTCTTAGGAAACCCAGACTTGATGGGAGGTAGCCTTGAATATACTAGAGCCAGAAAAGAGTACATGCTCCAATATTTATGAAAAAACAAAGATAATTTACAAGTTTGGAGGAAGAAATATATATTTAGTGTTTTTACTGGGATGGAACATTCTCAACAAACACTGCTGCAGATATATTAAATTGATTATTTTTCCAATTTTACTTGCTGAAGTAGCATATTTATGTTAGATTTTCAATGAAGATTACCCAGAATAATTAATCAGAGTTTGCCAGCAATTCAATTGAAGATTGGAAGGGTCCCCAATTTCAGTTTCTTTTACATTTTTCTGCGGGGAAAATAGATATGAACAATCTTTTTTCCCTGACTGGTGGAAGATTCCAAGGACAAAAAAGAACTTCTTAGACCTCAGAAACCTTCTGTATTAGTCAGTGCTTACTAGAGAAACATATTTAATACAAGATATACAAACATGTAAGAATTTACAAGACTGGCTTATAGTGGCCACCCACAGAGTCAGGTGAGAAAGAGTAAAAAAAGGTCTGTCTGTGTGCTGCAGATCCGAAAAATCAACTCCAAGGCCTGGAGCACTCTGAATCCATATCAGAAGCCCAAGGGATCTGGGATGGAAGGCTGAAGAGTATGCATTGGAAACCAGGAAATGACATTCAAGGTGAAGGCAAACACTGGAGTGCCTCCAAAGGAACAGAAGCAAGCCTTTCTTCTTCATTTCCCCTTTATACCATTCTGGCAATAATCTCCCTTAGGAAGGGTCTTCCACACCCAGAACTATGCTGAGCCAATTTAGTTGGGTGTTTCTTACTCAAGTTGACACAATCAATGAACTATCACACTTTCCTATTCATTTCTTCACTTTTTCCTAGTGAACATAGGGGTAAGATTCTTCTTCAAGGCTTTAATATTTTGTTTCTATCCTCTAAGTGCTCGGGCTGCTAGGTAAGAAGATGTGAAATGGCCATGTAATCTCTACTTTATTACCTGGGACTATTCAAGTATTTGTTTTTTATCGCTAATATTGTATCTTTAAGACTGCTAATTTCATTTGATTAAAAAATATAGAATTTGTAATAGTGATACTTGGGTTGGAGGAGAGAGAATATTAAACAAGTGGATAAATGACCTGATTTGACACACAAGATATATAGGCCATTATAGGTATTATAGGCATTATATAACACATAAGTCTTACATAATTTTACTAGTGGTTTTTTGAAACTAAAGAATAAATTTTAAAGCTTCTTGAAAGACTATTTTGAATTGGGAATTCTGTAGGTGATATTTCATAGGGCATTGTAAGATATCAATATGAAAATGGAGTAGTTTGTGGACTCTGAAACAATTTCGCGAAATGCTTCATCAACATTGAAGTAATTTGAATCATAAAATACTCCTATTCTCAACAATGGACAATTGATGCTCAGTAAAAAATGGCTGCTACACTGGAAGCAAGAAGAGGGCAGTAGAATTGGTCTAGGAAACCATCAGAAGGCACATTCAGAAGTGAACTATATTATTTATGTAATAAGATCCTGGAGCTATAGAGGACTATCATAGGATCACATATGTACTAATCCACTTGTGGAGGTCACAGTGAATATTAAAAAGTGCTAGACCCCATCCTGACTGGTTGAGTCAGGTTCACTGAGAGAAGAGGCCAGAATCCTGCATTTTAACCAGTTCTCTGGGGATTCTGACACAAGGGCCTTGGAACATCTTCTAGTTCAACCTCTCATTTGCAGGCGAGGGCACAGCAGCTGACAGCCTAATTTCAAGTAATAAAATGTCAAGAATATACTACCTACTCAACACAAAACTGAGTAAACTACCCCTAATCTTTAAAGTAGGGGAGCCTAGTGTGCTAGGTGCTGTCCCAGGAGATTGAACCAAGCTCATAGAGGTAAATTGTTACTTTTGCAGTGCAAAGAAGAGCATGGAGGAGTACAAATTTGGAGTTATAAAAGCTTTCACAGAAGAGGTGGCACTGATGTACCTCAAAGTGTGTTTGAGTGTGGGTCCCAGGTATTTTCCAGATGGATAGCTTCCATGGGAGAATTAGTATGCTGTTTGAATATTGATGGATCAGTTATCCTATAAAATAGGGTTAACTCATATAATTATTATTGTTGTTAAGCATAATAGTAACTCATTGATGTTAAAAGTTCTATTTTATTTACTATTTACAACCTCACTCCAAGTTGCTATTATAATCCCCATTTTACAGATGAAACAATATTAGTGAGGCTAATTGATTGGGTCAGGATCCCACTACTAGTTTGCTTCAGAGGTGAAATTGAATATGAGTAGGATTATGTAGGAGAGGTTAATTACACAGTTTTGAAAGAAAACACTAAGCCTCCAAGAGATATTAGCTGATTGTCTAAAGAGCAACAAATACAGTACTGCCAAGATAGAACTAGGTTTCTATGATCCCCCGCTCTAAAGTGCTACCTTATTACATATAGGGATCAGAGTAGGAGAAAGGGATAAAAATGAGTAAGTTTGGTTCTATATGGAGGTGGATACATTATAAAGAAAATTACCATTATCAAACAGATGACCTTGTAAAAAATGACCTTTCTCCACTTTGTATTAAAACTCATGCTGTTCAAGTAAGATTAGAAATTGTGTTTTATATAGGTTTGTTGATATGACACTAAAAGAAAATCATTTCATTACAATTAAATTGTCTTTTTAATTTATTAAAATGTGTTGCTATGTTTAAATTTTCTAAGAGCCTTTGTATCAAAAGCCTGTAAAGAAACAAATTGTAAAATGCTAAGTCCCAGCTTCATTACATGCTTTTCAGAGTAAAATGCCAAAATTTGCTAGAAGAGGGATTTTTTTTGTTGGTCATTTCTTCATCTACTAATTTACCAACGAGTACATGAAGAGTTTACACCAAGGTAGAGTTCCAGAGCTACCAAAATATGTCTATCACTGGAAGAGATTTTGCCACATGCACACACACACACACACACACGCACACACACACACACAAAATCACATTGTTAAGGTTTTTTTATTATTATTATTATTATCATTATCATTATTATAAGACTGTAAAGCAATGATAGCATCACAATTTTTAAAACTTTGATGCACTTCTGTATTTTGGGGTGAGGACAGATGCAACTATCAAGCCTTATCTAATTACTGTCCTCCATCTTCTCAATTTCAGCCTATCTTCATTCACCTGGTGTCATGGCTTGTGCTTAGATATCTCCTCAAAGCCTCATTCAGTCATAGGTGGGGCTTTTTCAGAGGTGGCTTATTCTAGAGTGTGTGATTCATGGTGCAATGCTAGGCTCAAGGGCACTAGGATTACGAGTATGGGTGCTACCCTCCCTAAGTAATCTGGATAAAAAGGGCAGAAAGACACTATTAAGGTCCTTTATTGCTTTGCTGTCTTCTGCTGCATGAACTGTGACCCCTCTGCCATGTGCCACCCTGCCTTGGAGCTAGCCTATTATGAATGGAAATTTCTACAATTTGTGAGCTAAATAAACCTTTCTTCTTTTAACTTTGGGTGCCAGGTATTTTGTCTCAGCAACAAAAAAAAAGTAACTAAGGAGCCTGGAATATTGTTATAAACCCAGAAAATGTCAGCAATTAAAGATGGACCCAGAAAATCCTATATCTGCCTGATCCTATGTACCATTTATGCCTAAGAAAGAATTTAAGGGGAAAGACACATGGCCCGTTTCCCAGGTTTGGAGTTACTTGCTCTACTCCCCATTGCTTCTCAGTCTTTCACTCCAGAGACTCAAGATCCCATCTACTCATGCTCTTTGACTTAGCAAACTTGTCTGGATTGAATCCTGACTCCTCCAGTTATTCTCTGGAAGAGGGCTTCAAAGATCTAACATAATTAGGGCCAGAAAAACAGTAGCAACCAAGGATTTTTGTCCCAGTAAAGTGTGACATCTGTATGGAGAAGGGCATCTAGAATTCAACAAGAGAGTGCAAGTGACACCTTCTACTACTGAAGACAAGTAAGTAATTAAAAAGTGCATGCCATGGGATTTAATGTGTGATCTCCTTACCCATTCCACAGTTTAAAAAGCTTCTGGCCAAAGACATTAAGTTCAAATGAATATCAGAGATAAGGTAAAACATTGCAAAATTAACAAGGCATTTTTCAGTTTTGCTCCACTTTGCATTTTATTTCTTAAGCAGAAGAAAAAAAAAACCCTCTTTGCAACCTAGATTTGCATTTGAAATTCAAAATAGCAGCAAAATTAGCATATTTTTGGGAAGAATTTCTTATACTTTGAATACATAATTCTCAAAAATGTATAGTTTATGTAACATCAGAAAACAAGAGACATCAGTTTTAAGGAAAAGTAAATCTTATTCAGAATCTTTGAATATTTTATATTTGAATTTGAAATAAAATTCAATCAATGGACATAACATTGTCACTGTACAAATATATTTGATTAATAGCAAGGAAAATTACTAGCTTTACTGTTGAATTCACTTTTTCATAACACTGAAAACTCAAAATTTATTAACAATTTGATATTATGTTATGAATGTTTACTGTATTTATCAAAATAAGATTTTAATTTAGCAATAAAATATTTCTTACAACTTTATAAAACTAAAGCACCATCAATTTTGGTAGTCATTGGACACTACTTTGTGATGATTAAATGTCTTTCAACAAATATTCTTCAATGTGTACTTTGCCACTATTTTTGAGAGATAGGAATACAGTAGTGAGGAGTGCAGAAAATAATTTCTGCATTCCTGGAGCATAAGGACATTTTATATCTCATCAGAGGAGGAAACAAGCACATAAAAATGTGTAATAGATGTTAAACGAATGAATGCATGAATGGCCATGTTATTAATGTATAAGCACTGCCTTAGGAATCTTCACAAAAGGAAGAAGACTTTCTGTATGGCCAACAATTTTTGCAATTAAAATAAAGCAGAGATTGCTTTTTGGAAAAAATGAGGATGTGTGATATGGAGAAAAATAAAGCAGGTACAAGGCAGGCTAGGGCAAGGCAATTTCAGATGGGATGGATGGGGAACGACAAGATGGAAAATATTTGAAAGAAGTAAGGGACAGAGCTGCTGGTTCATTTAGACAAAAAACATTTGAAGCAGAGGGAATAGCAGATGCAAAGGGCTTAAGGAAATACCTGCCTGATAAATGCACTGAGCAAGAACTGAAAAGGTGAGGGAGGGAAAGTAGTCAGAGATAAGGTTGAGGAGGCAACTCACCTGCTTCCGCGGTGAAAATTACCAAACCCATCTGGATGTTTACTCTAAAGGAAATCAAAAGTATTCAGAAGGTTCAGAGCACAGAAGCACCTTGTCCATGCTGGTGCATAATCAGTCAGGGGAGAAGGATTCAGGTACTATGGATGGTGCCCAATGCATAGTGCTTGCTAACAAAAATCAAAGCTTGGGTGTTTTTAACACGAGAGTGGGACAGCATCTAAGCACTGAATCTTGATTCTTTGCCTCCGGATGGCCACAGCAGAGCAGGATACAGAAAGCCAATGTTCTGACAGAGATAAGTCACTTCCTCTGTCTTGTCCTTTTGTCTTGTCCTTTTGTTGTCTTTCAAGACTAGCATAATCTTACCCCTGTTCATACTTCTTTAGTAACTCTTGTATTACTCTTTTTCCAGTAGAGAACATTTGAAATGAATGTAAATGAAAACTGCACCCTTACTGGCTGCCTTTCAGTACTTCAGCATGCCAAGGTTGTCCCATGTCAGTACAATACCTGTTATGATTTAGATCTAAGAAGTCTTCCAAAAGTCTCCTTTGTTTAGAGGTGTGGCTTTTGGAAGGAAAGTGCTTAGATCATCAGTGAACTAATCCATGATGTGTTCCTTGCTGAATGGGCTGTTAGGAAATGGGGCCTGATTGCAACTGGCAGGTCACTGGGGCATGACCTGAAAGGGTATATCTGTCTCCCTTCTTAGCTCCTGCCATCACTCTGGGCTTCCTGAATGCCATGATGTGATCAGCTTTTCACCACAAGCCCCTGTCACCGGGTCCTTTCTGCTTTGGAAATAGCCAAAATAAATCTCTCCCCCTTTAAACTGTGGGCACTGAGTATTATGACCCAGTAATAAGAAAGTGACTGAGACAGGACCTTAGCACATTCCTTTGCTTTTCCCCAAAATGTTGTCCCCACTACTTCTGCTGCCCCGTCCTTGCTTCTTGTCCCTCTTCCTCTTTCACTCTTCAAGATAAACATGAATTTCCACAGAGGATGTGCTAATGCCTACTGTATGTTCACTTTGTGTTCTCTCAGTGCTCCTGGATTATAATTTGCAAAGGCATATTTATAGTTTTTTTGTTAAAATATTTCCAATGTTTGAATTATTTATTTCTTGTTATCATCTATCATAATTCTGTTGCTTGAATGTGTTCCCCAGTAATTCATTTGTTGAAAGCAGAACTCCCAGTGCCCAGTGCTGAGAGGTAGAGCACAATGGGAAGTGTTTAGGTTATACAGGTGGGGCCTCATCCTCTTCTTTTTTTTAGAAATTTTATTTTATTAGAATCTGTGTTTGGTATGTAATGTTTACATTCCTTGTGGAAAGTTGGCACATGTATGTAATGTATTTTCTTTCTTTTTTTCATCCCCTTTTCCTCCCCTTCCTCTCCCATCCACCCATCTCATGGTTGCCTTGCTTTTTGCTGTTTTTGTTTTTGTGCATGTTTGCAGTATGTCATGTCCACATTCCTTGTGTGGAGTTTGTACACATACATAACATATCCCAGTTCCCTTTCTAATCCCCTACCTCTCCTTTTCCTCTTCTCCCTCCACCCTCTCTCTATCTCTTGATCCCCTTTCCCTTATCTCCCTACTTCCCATTACCTATCTTTTATTTTGGTCTTTTTTCTTATTCTAGGTTTCTCATATAAGAGAAACTATGTGATATTTAAACTTGTGTGTCTTATTTCTTTCCCTTAACATTGTGGGCTCAACATGCATCCATTTTCCTACAAGTAACTCAAGTTTATCTTTCTTTATGGAAGAGTTGTACTCCATTGTGTGTATATACTATGTTTTCTTTATCCATCTCTTCTTGCAGGAGTCAGTTACTTCTCTCGGTAGTAAGTGTTACTAAAGCGGGTTCTGTTGAAAGCACTCTCTTGCCCTCTGGCCATGTTATGATGCAGGACTGAAGGCCATAGCCAGACAGAACTGCAAAGAAGTGGGCTTCCTAGCATTCAGAATCATGAAGCAAGTAAATGTAATTTCTTTAAAAGTTACCCAATCTGTGGTATTCTGTTATAGCAATAGAATATGGAGTAAGACAAATAAACTACACAAGAATAGAATAAACATGTTTTATTATTAATGCAGTTTATGGAGTGCCTAGTATATCAAAGGTAGTCAGTCTGTAAATATTTGATGAAAAGAACAAATGATAAGCAAATGAATGAATGGGAACATCTCAGAGAGTACCAAAATTATGACTTTTGTCATTGCTTTATTGCCAATTTCTGCTCCACTGAGGGGGAGAAATCCTGAGAACAAGACAGTATTTCAGAGTCAAGCACAAGACTGGCACAGAATCAAGTCTCCTAAATCCCTTGTTATTCATGTTTCTGAGGGCCACACACTCTCTTAAGTGAACTTCTCCTTGGCCCATCAGCTGTGTTCCTTCCTTCTGTTTGAGGCCACAATATATTTTGATGTCATCATCACACTTATCAAACTCACTTCAGAGTCATGTGCTGCTTAATGATAGGGATGTGTTCTCAGAAATGCATCATTAGGAAATTTTATCATTGTATATGCACCTTGGAGTACACTTAAGTAAAATAAGAAGGCTACTATGTTATTAGGCACTAGAATCTGATGGAACCACCATTGAATATGCTGTCCATTGCCGATTTAAATGTTACGCAGTATACGACTGATTTATGTTTTATATTGAATTCCTCCGGTATTGAGTAATAGGTTCCTCAAGAGCAGTGACCTAGCTTTATTTGAGTAAGGATAAATGGTATATGGCCCACAGTATGGCCTCAGGGAATATTTGAAGAATGATAAAATATCTATTTTGTACCTTTCATGTAGTGGGTATTCTGCAAGACATTTTGCTTTTTTCTTTAAAAAAAATGGTCACTGGGTTTAGCCCAAGTCATTTATACATGCAGGTTCCAATCCTCCCAATTCTGTCACACATATTTCCTGAGTTAAATGTGTATTAATTGCAGGAAAAAGTGTATTTATTTGAATTCTGTATACATAAGAAAAGGTAGAAATAACACTAAATGCCTTTGGCTTTGTTAGAGTAGACAGAATCTATCTTAAACTAATGACTTCTCTTAGTGGAGAATGTTAACCTTTTCATTACTTTACTTTGTCTCAAAGGACAAGTCAGTATGAGTTAAACTGGTTCACAAAGGATCTGATGAATAAGCAGATATATACTGAGATAGCTCCAAAAGCAAGAAGTGGCTGTGGACATTTCCAGTTCCAGTTCATTAGAATTAAGCTAGTTTCTCTGTTGTGTTAAAAAAAAGTTATTATAAAAATAAAGGCTTAGTAAAAAAATAAAGACAGTTTTAGATTATTAAATTTATTAGGGAAGGCATGATTTGGCACACTAGAAGTCAAATGCTTGCCTATCATGATTATGCTGAGCAGTGTAAAATTACCTCGGACCCACAATATGTGATAAACCAAAATTTATTCTCTGAGTTGTGACAAGCAACATGCTTTGTGTGTGTATCTTGTTTTAATAATGAATATGTGATTATTACTACTATTTTGGAGACGAAACTTCTCATTACAAGTTTAATAACTACTTATTACCAGTTATGAATAATGAGTAACTGGTAAAATATGAGGTCAATTTCCTCATTACAACCTGGATTAGATAATTACAACCCAAACTTTAAGGATTATCCCTATAAAAATATTATACTCTACAATAATTTATTGGTTAGACATTATATACCCTCATTTATATTTTATGATGAGAAATTGAGACCTGGAGACATACTTATTATTGAATGAAATAATCTAAATTCAGACTCCAGGTCTGTCCACTACCAAATACCTACTTCTTGCTCCACATCAAGTTTCTTTTATGATGGATAAATGGGTGAACGGGTGGATGGACAGATGGGTGAAATGACGGATGAATACAGGAAGAAATTGTGTATGCATACATGGGTTACAGTTTTTAGACAGACATAATTTTAGTACAAAACTATGAAAACTGACATTATTTCACTTGGGTCATATTCACATATAGAAGTTTAAATAATACTAGATCTATATATTGAAACTATATTCTTCGGTAAATATATCAGAAAATATTTGTAATCTTCCCACACAGTATATAAAATACTACAAGTAACTAAACTTTCACTTAGTCTGATCTAACCAAATGGAAACCTCCCTGTGTAGTTTGTTTGTAGACTGTCAGTTTCTGGTGGCTTGTTTGTGCTGAAAACAAAATTTTCAGAGTTGAATTTTATTCCACATGTTGTCAATATTCTCTCTATTCAAAATAAAAACATCATAAAAATGGTGGTTTCAATTACAGTATTATGGGTAGGGTTGCTGGATAATTTAGGAGCTTTAACTTAAGTACAGTAGAACTTATTTTTCCATAGTATGATCTACCATGTTACCTCAAAGGCTTTGCCTTTCCTTTTTCGTTATAGTGCTATGCATGCATTGAAGACTTATTGAAGGATCACTTCTTTCAAGGATAAGAACCCTTGATCTAAACACTGTGCATTTCAGAATCAGTAGATATCTGAGAAGAGAGGGAAGTTATTATACTATGGAAATTTAAAGATATTTACAAGTGTAAATATGAGGTAAGGGAGATCAAAAGTTATAATACCTTTGCTGATGTCACCATATTCTGAATTCTATTGCTCTGTTACCAACTGTTGTTTTTAGGACAATTTCAATGGGCTGAAGGTACATTAAACAAGTAGTAAAGCTCCTAGGACAATATAAATAATATATACTTGTTTATGCTTCATTCCGAAGTTTTCGTTAGGAGTCAGACAGTGGTGAGATCTTAAAATTGTCTTTTCTTGCGCAATTGTAAGAGTAAATCACTGCATATTTTGTTTCATTTGAAACTTGCAAACACCTAACAAAATCAGAAGAGTGAGTATATTTTCCCCATATAGGGAAGAAACATACTGAGATTCAGAGATGTATTTATCTGGCCCTAGCAAGTCTGTGTACGGTGGAAGACTTCTTACTCCCAATCCAATGCTTCTCGCTCTCCAGCCTTTTCTCTGCCTATGGGGACAACTGTAGGGACAAACAGTTGTCACTAAGCTTCGATTTTAACTCTTGGGCTTTTCTCTGCCTCTTCCCCTCTTTGCCTTCTGCCATTCCACAGTCTTTTCTTTTTTTGTATGCCAAAGGAATGAAAAAGGTGTTCAAATTAAATCTTGTTGCTTTTTTTAGCTGATTTTAGAGCATTCTGCATAATAGTTGAAGAGCCTATTTGCTTATTTCACTGTTTTACTATTAGAGAGAATGTTTGGGAAAAATATAGCTCTTGATATAGATGGAAAATTACTCACCAGTATTTGCAAGATTGAAATGACCCTAATTAAGGCTGTAGAAAATGAAGTGTAAATGGCATTCTTTGTGGTACATTTATTTGACTTTTGCTGTTTCGTCTAGCAAAGGAGATATTCAGAGAAATTCCTAGGCACATTAGGAAAATTGCAAAGAGCACAGTATGTAGCAATGGAGGAGTAGAAATAGTGAGTAAGGGATCATGCAGAGGGTGAGCAGGAGGTTGCCCTTCAGGCTCTTCTAGGCCTGTGATGTCTGAAAATTTAGCTAACCAAGTAGATATTTAAGTTTAAAATAAAGTCATATTTTCATTCTGTTTCTCACTCAAATTGGCCACATTTCAAATATCTAATAACCTCATATGGCTGGAGCCACAGCAAATATATAATAGTTTTATTGTTGCAGACAGTTTTGTCATATTGTTCTGCTCTAGGCAGATGAGCAAAGTCCTCATATCATTCAACACCATTTAAATAAGAAAAGAATAATGAGGCATCCTTAAGGACTCCTCCCATCTTCCTCCCTTCTTTCTTTCCTCCTTTCCCTCTTCTAGGCCTTCCTTCCTCCCTCATATCATCCAATCCTTCCTTACAATCTTTCTCTTTTATCATTTTCTTTTTCCAACAAGTACTGAGCAGCTGTAATGAGTCTGGAACAATTCAAGCATTGGGGTACAATGGTAAACAAAAAAAGGTATGGCTTCTGCCTCCAGACAAGTCATAATCTAGTAAGGGATTCATACAAGAGAATTTTATAATTATAATCCAGAGCCATGAGTGCTACAAGAGCCTTAACTCATTTCTTACACAAGTTTACATGGAGGAAGTGATATCAGAAAGCCAAGATTTGGAGGATGAATAGAAAATATGTGGATGTGGGAGTGACAGAGAGAAGGAATGAGAAAGAGTGTTCCAGATAAATGAATAGGATCCAAGAAAGAATGAGATTTATTCTAGGAACTGAGAAAAATTGAAGGTGATGAGAGAAAAGAAAGAGTCTACAGAAATAAGTTGAGCTCATAAAAGATTTTATAAGCCATGTTACAGTGTTTATATTTTTTCCTAAAGGATATGAGAAGCTCCCAATGAATTTTACATGAAAGCTTCACTTCATTATATTTGTGTTTTGGATGGATCACTTCTGCTGTATCTTAGAAAATGAATTCTGATTGCCAGAGCCACAGGAGGGCATGGAAAAAGGCTGTTGAGTTAATCCAGATAAAGATATTATTTGATAACATGGGCAATGGCTGTCTGAGTGGACAAAAAAGAGTTTTAGAGATAGAGTAGGGAATGAGGGATAAAGAGAAGCCAAAAATAAGTTTTGCATTTCTCGATTACCAAATGAATGGATGTGGAGCTATTTATAAAGATGTAAAACAACACAGACTAAATAAGAAGGTAGATTATGGAGAAAGTGATGTTTAGGTAGGTCTCAGATCACTTTAGAGGGCAGCCTTCCCTGAGTTTCCAGACTATGATAAGCACCAGTGTTATTCATTCTCTTAGCATGTACTTCCTTTCACACCCCTTAAAGTAGTTGGAATTTTACATTTATTTGGGGGATAACTTTGTTATTGGCTTCTCAGTATCTATCACTGGATTTGCAGAGCCATGATGACAGAGATTATGTTTACTTTTGCTCCTCACTGAGTCCTTACACCTAACATAGTGTCTATTTGTGAAGCATTGTGGTGAGTTTAGGGGGCAGTACCTACCCTTTTATTCTCTTGGCACCTGCAATTTCAGCAAAAGCAGATACAAAATAATGGTGAGCTTTTCATTCTGAGATCCTGGCCTAACTTTCAGTCTCAAGGCCCTCACTGGCCTATATACATAGACATGGATTTTAAGAAAGTAAATCTCTTTATTAGTCATTTTTATATGTCATTTTTATATTTTTATATTTTATATTAACTCCTTGGGTTGCATTCCCATTTCCATTTTAATATTTGAGTATTACTCCATTTGAGAAGATTTTTGTATCTTGTAAAATTGTAGAAGAGTATATTCTTTTAGAAGAAGCTATTGCTCATTGTAGTTGACTTCATATCATGTATTCTGCATCCTTGCAAAGCACTTTCTAACATGTCTTTTTGAGTGTGGATATGTAAAGATCTGCCCTATCCATAACTCTCTCTCTCTTTCTGTCTCTCACTCACACATACATGCCCACCTACCCACAGACACCATAGTCATGTAACATTTCCTATAGTCAGAAAAACCTTACAGTAAAGAAGACAGACTGAAGATAAAATCATTTAATATAAAAATCATGATGTCTAGAGTCAGATAGACTTTGTTTTACACCTGTTATGTCAGTTTGTAAAGTCTAGTCTCTATTTTTTAAAGGTAGTAATCAATATCTATTTATTAGATAAGTGACTGAATGCACTCAATCACTCATTTGTCAAAAGAGGAAGGAGGAGGAGAAGGAGAAGAAGGCAAGAGTATTTATTCTGTCAAACTGCTGGAAAGAATAGATCGGACTGCAGAGAGAAAGCATGCAGAACATAGTTGACCATTGATAAATGACTTTTCCTTTATGAACTCCAGGGACAAAGGCTAAGCTCCTCTAGTAAAAGATAAATGTAAGTGATGAGAAGAAAAGAAAAAGAATCCAAAAGGGAAACTAGCCCAATTAATTCAGTGTACCTCAACTTGCTTACTGGTGTCCCTTTAACATAATGTAAAGCCTCAATAATGGTTAGCTCCTGTGGATGCTGATAACATTCTCTGAAAAGTTTCATACAGAAAATTTGGCCCAAATCTCTTATTCAGTAATGTAATTAACATGGCCATCCTTTCAAATGTTATCATAGTAGTTACTGTGGTGATGAAATGAAAATGGAATTTGAGTAATTCATAATACATAACTCTTTCTGGAAAAACAAAAGAAGTACTTTTAGGATAACTATCATTTTGGTAATGTCTCAGTAAAGCCTGTTACTCACTTGAATGATTCAGACAAAGGGTTCCAATGAATAGAAGATTAAGCTGTTTACATTTGCAACTCAATGTACTCAATACATTCCTAATGTGTTAATTAACATTTTTTCCAAAAAGAAAAAGAAAAACATTCCATCTGAGAAGACAGGTAAGAATCAGATTATAATGTGTACACATTTGGCATTTGAGAACAATCTCTGGAGAGATAAGTTAAATAACCACAACATTAAAAAAAGACTAAATTTTTAAAGTCATAGAAAAGTTCATTTCTGGTAAATAATGCAATAGAGAAATAAATTATAGGTATTCTAATGTTTTCTGCAGGTTTTTAAATCCCTTTTAACTGTTTGTCATAAAATTGGAAAACATTTTAAAATGTTAATTCCAAAAGATTTGCACTACAATATGAAAAGGGACAACAAAATTGATATTATTTCAGGAAAGATAAATATAAAAATGTAGCCTCAAAGATTCATTGCTTCTTCAGCCTCTATATTTCCAAGGCATCAAAGTTGATCCATTTTTCTTTCTAAACACCACTCTATTTTCCATATCTTCTCTAGTCCTACTGAATAGAGAGACATTCTTAGTCAATCTCTCTGGCAGCAGGCAAGCTCTAGGTGGACCCTATCCTCCTAGTATTCACACCCTCTTTTTAACTGCCTGCCCTTGAATGTGGACAGGCCTTGCAACTTGCTTCTAACTAAAAGAATGATTGTATATTACTTCACGGTTAGATAAGATTGAATCTTCTGTTTTGCTAGGAAATACTTTCTATAGTTCTCTCTTTTGTTGGCTTTGATGAAGCAAGCCTCTGTGTTTTGATCTGACAAGCCCCCATACCAAGGAACCAAGTATGACCTAGGACCAACAGCCAGCAAGAAACTGACAACTTCAGTACAACAGCCTGCAGGAAACTAAATCCTACAAACCACAACATGAGCTTGAAGGAGAAAACTTTCCCCATCAAACTTCAGATGAGACTCTAGCCTCTGCTAGCACCTAAACTATGAAATCAGTTTAGACATGAACACATTTGAACAAAATCCTTTAAATAGCAAAACACTCAATTTATTTTTAAGAAAATCCTCTAGAACCCACTTAATGACATTTTGAAACCAACTTTTCAAGAATGATCATGTGCAACAGAAACCAGCTTATCAGATCAAGGATGTTTGATGTTGTAAGCTCAAAATACCTAGGCAGAACATAACTCTCCCCCAAAATAAGCATGTGACCTGTGAAGAAGGATGATGATCACCTAAGTCTGCACAAAAGGACCCTGAAACTGTCCCTCTGAATAGCATCCAATCAAAAATCAGTGTCTCCCCTTTCCCTTCCTATAAATCCCCTGCTACCACCACCGAGAGGCAAATTTGAGCTTTTTATAATTTCCTGATCTTCTTGCCAGTTAGCCATACAGTAAAGCTTTTTAAAAAAAAACAACAAAAAAAAACCAATGCTGGGCCAGGGATTTAGCTCAGTGGTTTTGCCTTCTACCTTGCAGATGCAAGGTCCCGAGTTCAAGCCCTGGTACCAAAAAACAAAACAAAACAAAAAACAAACAAACAAAAAAATCCCAGTGGCACAGCATTAGATCTATGTCCATCAGGCAGCAAATGCTTTCTCAGCATCAATATCAATTTTCTGAGAGACCTAAAGCTGAAGATTCTGCCTCCATGACTTTGCTGATTGTAACCTACATAGCCTTTCTTGTGGGGCTACTGCCTGTGGCTTTCCTTAACAGATGATCCATGTCTTTGTAATCTCCAATTTCCTGGGGTCTCCACCATGCCTATGGCTTCACTTTCACTGCTTCACGCATCATCCTCTCAAGGACATATTCCTTGGCCTCCAAGACCTTCCTTTTAAATCTGGGTGGAAGCCTCTATTGCCTTACAACTCTTACATTCTATGTTCCTGAAAAATCAGCACCATGTGAATGAAAACATGGTCGGCCATAAACTTGAGCAGTAGCCCGGTACCCTTGGACCATGACTGCAGAGACCTCTGAGTGCCTACATGGTGGAAATCAGGGAAGTACTTCACTAGGTATCCCTGAATGAGCAGGAAGGCCTAGGGCTCTTTTCTCAAAGAAAAATCTTTCAAAGGAATTTACCCTTTTACACCCTTAAGCCTGTGTTTGGTGGAGTCTGGCTATTTTCTGAGATGCCTTCAAAGCAACTTATTCTTCTGATAAAAAGTAATTGGCTTCTATTTCTTGCTATTAATCCTTTCAGCAACCACATCTACTTTTGTCCCAACTTTATACATGGTTCCATCTGAGCCAAATTTCAATTTTTTGAATTTTGTTGTTGTGGTTTTTGTCCCTGATTCCCACTATAAATCAGGCTAAAAGAATCTTGCAGTACCCATGCCACAGCCTGACTGTTCAGCTGTCTTGAAGTTTTCTCCAATAGATTAGTCTACTGCCCTTAATCTCATTGTTCTGCAATGTCTCAGGATATGAGTAAAAGGTAGACAAATTTTATGCACAAGTGTAACACACATGGGCATAGTTCAACTATGTTCACTAGTTCAACTGCCATGGAAACATCCTGAACCTGGCCTTTAATTTTTACATTCCTGTTGGTGATCTGGTCTTCCGGACTTTAACCAGAATCACCCATCGGGCTCTGGTTACAACATTCAAGGGTTTCTTTAGCCAGCATCTCCAAACCTTCCTAACTCCTCCTGCAAACAAATTCCAAACATTTCTAAGCTGCATGTTCAGGGACAATCACAGCAAGGGTCCCATTTCTCAATGTCAGTTTATTTGGGTTTTTTTGGTATTGGGGCTCGAACTCAGTACCTTGTGCTTGCGAGGCAGGTGCAGTGCCGCTGAGCTAAACCCTCAGCCCTGCCACTTTTTTGTATTAGCTTTCACTTCACTCAGATAAAATGCCCAACACCTACAACTTAAAGAAGAAGTGGTTTAATTTGGCTCATGATTTTGAGGGATTCAATCCATGGGTCACTGGCTCCATTACAGAAATGGCATGGTGGAAAGACATGGCACAGGAAAAGTGCTCACCCCATGGCAGCCAGGAAGCAGAGAACAAAGGAAAAAGACAGGGACTAGAATACACCATTTCAACTTTTTGAACAGAACAACAATGGCAGAAAAATAATACCAATAATCAACAAGTAGGATCATGTGAAATTAAAAAGCTTTTGCGCAGTAAATGAAACAACCAACAGAGTGAAGAGACAATCTACAGACTGGGAAAAAATTTTGCCAGCTATTCTTCAGAGAGAAGACTAAGATCCAAAATATATTTAAAAACTCAAAATATTAGACTACCCAAAATAAAAGACCTAATCAAAAAATGAATAACAGAAATAATAGATACAAGATGCACAAATGGCCAATAAATACGTGAAAAAATATTCAACATCACTGGCCATCAGGGAAACACAAATGAAAACTACATTGAGACACCGTCTTATCCCAGAAAGAATGGTCAAAAAATCTAACAATAACAAATAGTGGTAAGGATGTGGGGAAAAAATAGCTTTTATACATTGTTGATGGGAATGTAAACTAGTACAATCACTATGGAAATCATTGAACAGATTACTCAAAAAATTAAAAATAGAAATTCCATTTGACCTCACTGTCTCTCCTCTAGGTATTTTCCCAAAAAAGTTAAAGTGATTATATTACATGGATATGTACATACCCAAGTTTATAGCAGCAAAATTTTAATAGCTAGATCTTGGAAATACTGTAAGATGAATGGATAAGGAAAACTATGATATTTATACACAATGGAGTACTACTCTGCCATAAAGAAAGGTAAACTTAAGGTCTTTAAGGTAAATGGTTGCAACTTGAGAACATAATGTTAAGTGAAATAAGTCAGACAATAGGAAGAGGAACAAGAGATGGAGTGGAGAGAGAAGGAAGGGAAAAGGAATTTTAAAAACAGAATCAAGGGCTGGGGATTTAGCTCAGTGATTCTGCTGCCTGCTTTGCAAGCGCAAGGTCCTGAGTTCAATTCCTGATCCCCCCCCCAAAAAAAAAACAGAATCAAAGAAAAAGATGGAAATAGAGTTTTTTCAAATGGGAAGGGGATTGAAAGTTGGAAGGAGTAGGGAGGGATGGGAGATGAAGGCGACAAAAATAATCAAGATGTCTTATGTACATGTACAAATTCCCCATAATAAATGTTATCTTTATGTACTATAAATATTCACTAATAAAAATGCAAAAAAATAAGTCAGATACACAGGCTTAAAAATCATAGTTTCTCTTATATGAGAAACTCAAAATATATATACAAATAAAGAGCAAAATAGAAGTTAGATAAAATAGGAAGTAAGGAGAAGTTCAAATAATTCCTCAAGTTACTTATTCTGCCACTTGAAAGATATTTAAAAATATTTGCTAATTTTATTTGATTTATACTACTAGTTTCTCTTAGTTCATTGAAAAGGTTTTGTGTTATCATCTGTTTTTCTTTGTAGGAGAGAATCTTTTTTGTCTATGTCTTGTACTCTGAGTAACTACTTTGAAGATAATGACACACATTCTATTAACTTTTGTTATTCTTTATTATTGTTTTCATACAATTTTGGTTCATTTTTTCACAAGAAAAAGAATATACCATTCCAAGTCATTGATAATTTTTGTGTCCCCATGATACAGTCATCTTTCAAAGTCTCAATCTCTGAACACAGGAAACTTTTGTAAACATTTTAGGTATAAACCATGACAACTCTAATAAAGAAATGATATAAGTGAATAAAAACATTAATGATAATCAAACATGATTGAGCTTATGATTATCTACACCTTACATTCAGCAATCCAGTAATTTGAATGTGGGTGTAATAAAATTAATCACTATTGAATCTTTATTTTATTTGTAAGGGTACTAATATCCTGAGGAAACTTTTTGAAGAATGCTTAAGTGCTTTTGATTAAGTATTTTACAGAGATGGAGATACTCAGTTATTTCTATTTCTACCATAATAAACTCCATGGGTCAAGGTAATAACTCAGATTCTGTAACTGATGAGGATTAAATCTTCCAAAAATATAACTGATCTTATGGTTCAATTATCTGTGCTCCTGACACTCATATGTTAAAATCCCAACCCTGGAGGCAATGGAATTAGGAGGGAGAGGATGCTGTTTTACAATGATTAGGTTATGAAGACCTTTACCATCTTGAGATTAATGTCCTTGTACAAAAGAGGTAGCAGGGACCTTCTAGGGCTTGAAAAGGACACAATTGATGACCCAAGAAATGGGCCCTCACTAGACACCAAATCTGCTAGCACCCTGACCTTATACTTCCCAGCCTCCAGAACGATAATAAATAACTTCCAGTTGTTTGTCAGTTTATGGTATTTTGTTATAGCAACCCCAAATGACAAATACATATGGGAACTGAGAAGATAATGGCAGGTAATTTTGGTGTCAAACTTAACACTTGAAATCCATGATCTCCCACTCTGGAGACCACAGTAATACTCTAAATCTCCTGGAGTTTACTTATGACCAGAGCCTCAAATCTTTAAGGTTTGAACATTTACCTTTCCCTCTTATAGATACTCTATTTTCTGAGTCTAATGGGGATATTAGAAATCTCTGGGCCAGAAATTTGTAGTCATTAGAGGTTAAAACTTCTAAAAGAGATAAGAAGATTTTTGTTTACCTCTTACTTTTGTCATTTTGGATCAGAATCAGTCAGTTTATCCTTTTGAATTTTTGTGGCATTATCCATAAAATGAGCAGCCTTAATCTTGCAAGAAATCCAGTAAAATTTTATTTCCTTCAGTTTCTAATGCATGTGGTGCTTCTATTTTGGCCTAGAAATTATTCAAATTCTTCCTCCTTTAAAAGGATGCAAATATATTTATGTGTGGTTGGGGCTATAGAATCAAATGAGTAGATTTATAGAATCAACATGTACTCATTGGTCCTCTCTGTGATTATAGTTATAACCTACACTGAAAAGGTACTGAAGTTATCTTCAGAAGAGAATAAGTATATGGTCAAAAAATTACCCATGAGAATAATTTGGGGAGTCATCACATCAGAACCTGACATGTGGTTTATCAGTAAGTCTAACATGGCCAGTTTCCCCTGAAGCAATGAAACATATTGAGTCCCAGATGAAATGGTTGACTTTTGTTTAAAAGCAACGTTTAATGAAAAATACATATCCTTAAAAACAAGAATCACACCCAGAAGGGCTAGTTGCTTATGAATAAAGTGTACTTGATAACTAAGACTCCAAGGAAATATTCTCATGCACATTCTTGGGTTGGCTGTCATTAAGTGTAGTAGCAGATATAATACTTGAAAAATTAGATAGCTCTTTCATTTAGTTATTTTTAGCCAAATGAATATAGTTTAATTAGTCTAAGAAATATACTTATTTTGTGACTTCTCTGTAGTACTAATACTGGCTTGATTAAGACCTTATCATTGCTTGAGTATTTCCACAATTGCTATACTGCCTAACCTTTACACTTGGTCTTTCCTTTCCTCTTCTGTCTTCATTAACCATTCATCTCTCTTACCAAAATCACTCTTCAAAAATAAAAATCTGTGCTTCATAAAACACTTGCAATGGCTCTGATATCTACTGATGCTTTTCCAAGAATGTGACTGTAGTGTACTAATTGAGGGATATATTTCATAAGAGATAAGACATTTCATGGGTCATTGTTCTTAACAAAAAGCAACAAAAGTATGTTTGGCTTATTTCCAAAAATCAGAAAATTACATCTAAAGGCTATCATAAATCCAATGTTTCCCATTAATATGACCATAATGTTTTCATTTTACCTACTAATATTCATTTTATAAACATGTAAGATATTGGAATCATCAACTTATAGGTGAAATTTAAATTCCTGATCATGGTATTAAAAATGTTCCACAAGCTATTGCTAGTTTACATTTGATAGTACTGCATGGTGTAGCGCTTCTTTGACATACTGAGTGAAAATGAGCTACAAGAAGGATGCTGATATGTTGATTTGGTAAACTTTACTACTATTGGACATGGGATGATTTGAGGGCTGGGTGATAGTGATAGAGCACTGCTGACACTTTGGCTTGAATGGTATGTTGACTCTCACACATCTGTGTTCTGATTGTGGTGCTATTTTTTTGTCTATAGCACCTAAGAGTGGCAGGAATAGGAGCAGGTGTCTTTTATCCAATGTGTTCCCCATCGCTGGCACCCCAATCCATGCCACACATATCTCTACAGATGACTGCCTACATCTATGTAATGACATTATGTTCTCTTGAGTAACCCTTAATCTGCACAAGGGTCATGCATTACTTGTATGGATAGGATACTCTTCTTTCCCTACCTACACTTCCAAACCTACTTTTCTTTATTGTGAAAGTACAGAGCAGAAAGGAGCATAATTCAAAAAGACAAATCACATTCTAGGAATGCCATGATTATGGCTCCAATAATTCAAAAGATAACATAGGTAAAGGATGTGTTGTTCTGTTATAATATTCTAAATGATAAATTTATGAAGGAAGAATTTTCTTGTACATTTACATTTTCCTGCATAAAAGTTAAATATGTACTCACCGAGTAAGCACAATAACAACTTTTAAGAGAGTCATTTTAAGCAATATCCATAGGCTGCAGAAAGGGTGATGCAGAATCATGAAAAATGATGCAGACACCAGGAAAATGATGACATTATGGAACTTCTGAGGCAAGAAAGTCTGGTATTTCCATACAAATAGGTTTTGAAGAGCCATGGCATTGTGGAATTATAACAATACTGTGACATTTTTCTTACAGTAGGAAATATTAAATTAGCCAGGAATAATGTGCTTGATAATGCAGTATATAATGAATCACTATACCTCACATAAATCCATAATTTTGTAATGTTGTTTTAATCAATATGCTTCTGAGAGGTTCTGTGAATATATTTGCCTACTGCCCCACATACTCTAAGGGTAGGTGGCCTTGCTTACCTTCTTATACTCATCTTTTCTCATTCTTACATACAAAGTGTGATTGGAAAATATATTGAAAATTAAATTTTAAAAATTTATTACAATAAAAGTCACACTGTCATTAATTCCCCTTAAAATATTCTTCCTTTGAACATACTTCAAAGCTTTGAGCATACTTATCCCAGTAGTCTTGCTACTTTTGGAAGTAATTCTGGATGTTTTCTTTCATGAATATCTCTAGATGCACTGTCCTGGCTACCTCGATGTTCTGAATCAATTCAAAACATCTAATGTTCATGGTAATTTTAACTTTGGAGAAGAGTCGGAAGTTGTAGTGTGCCAGATTCAGTGAATAATATGGGTGAAGACATGCCATAGTGTTTTTATGACAGAAATTATCATACATGTTTGATTAGTGAGGGGTGTTGAAAAATACAGTGAATGTTCAGATGAAAAATTATAGTAAGCAACACATTGCCCTTAATTCCCTCAAACTACTTCCCCCTTGCTTTGAATACATTTATCCTATTGCTCTCTGTATGTGTCTTTTACTGTAGTAAGTTTTCTTAAATTTAAACATTCAATATACTTTTCAATCATCCCTTGAATATACTTTAATTTCTGGCTATCCCAAACTTTTATTCCATGCTTTTGTCCATGGTATCCTCTTTCTAAGAAACTCCTACTCATCCCTCCCTTGTAATTTAGCTCATGCCTCACCTGAGGCCTCAGATATGCCCTTATTCCCAATTTTATCCCTGCCAGGCTTTCAAGAGCTCGGCTAATACAGGAGGCCAGAAGTTTGTCACGGGAGAATGGCAGAAATTCAGTCATTCCACCTTCCTTAAACCTCCATTGTCTCTTCTAGGGCTCAACATGTGAAAATTCATTAGAAGCATAGTATTACAATCTTTATATTTAAGGAAAGAAAATTTCCCATGGGTAAAAAAGTTGGTTGAAGATTTTACTTTTCTTCTCTCAAAGGTCTCACTCTGGAAAGACGAGAAATAATTTCTTTACCTGTCATAAACAAAATTCCTAAACCTGTTACTAGTGATTTATCATGGCTCTAACTGAAGTCAGAACTATCTCCAAATGTTAAAATTCCACACAGCCTAGCAATGATTATTTAGCTCTGTTACACTATGCAATGGTTATAAAAATATAACTATACAGCCATATTAGAACACAATGTAACTACACAACTATATTGGAAATAAATTCCAGTATTTAATCCCCAACTTGAGTTCAGAAACCCTTCCAGGAGGCTGCTCTGTATTGGCATAAGGGAATTTTGATATGCTCATACCTAGACTTTTTAGTGAGGAATGTCTGACTTCAAAAGGCCTAGTTTCCTACAATCTTGTCTGTCTGAGTCTTTTGGGGCGTCACTGTGTACAGATCCATTATGTTACCTTGTTTAGAAAGTACTGATATAGAATCAGTACTTTCTATCTATCTTTAGATAAATCTATCTTTAGATTTATCTAAAGATAAATCTATCTTTAGTCCTTGATTAATTTTCCTTACAGTGATAATTCCAGGATCTCTTTGGATTGCCACAAATTACAAAATTTGCTCCATATTTTTTCCTTGTGCTGTTTGTTCTTGTTTTGATACACTAAAGGCCATTTTACATCCTTGATGGACAATTCAGTGTTGGAGTTCTTCCCTTTGCAGCATTTAGGTATAGCACTGTTCATTGATACCTGGGCGTAAATTAGTTTTGTGAGGCCCAGCCACTGTGTAGCAACCACACCCTTGTTCTAAGAAGTGCTTCAGTTCTATGTGGAGACAGTCATCTGTGTGACTTAGTGGCTGGGAAACAACAATTTCCATAACTGAGCTGTGAGTTGTAATTTGGCACAAGCGTTGCTTAGCCTCTGAAGATTTAAATCCCAGCAACATAATGGTAATATATTTAAACTATGACTCAAAGTTCTTTTTTCTCTCTCTTCTGGCTTGGTGTTTCCTGAGAATATATTCAGTTTCCAAGAGAAAAAGTTTGTGCTCATGGATTAAAAGTCTGTTTCACTGAAGTGCCACAATAACAGCCTAGACCATAAGAAATCCTATCTCTACTACCACAGCAAAGCACTAACTCAAAGCTAATCTAAGGTCTGGAGTCCTCTTTCTCTTACCATCCTCAAAGGGCTCTGATATATTATGAAAATGAGGATCTATGAAGTTTAAGTTTAAAACGAAGCTCCTTTCAAATTTATAATTTTTTATAAAGCAGCACAATCCTGTTTTCCCATAGTATCATCTCCTAAATTGTGTATTCTTTACCCTGACTTTGTGCTTATATTCCAAGAACCATAATGAGTCACATCTTTTAAACCTTCCTCTCTTATATCCTGTTCCCAGTGGCCTGGCAATCATAATGAAAATGAAACCTTGGCACACTTTGTGTTGATTTATTACTCAAAAGCATAGCTGAGAATTATTACTAAGAACCAAATCACAGGAAATAAATGAAATCCAAAACACAAGAAAAAAAACCAACACCATGGAATCTTATGTAATTCAATCTATGCACAACATTTTACTCATAAAAACCCCCACAGTATACCAAAAAAATGTAATTTAAGAGAAATTTCAAACCTAAAATTATAACTTAAAATCCACATTATTTTCTCCTTTTCTTTCCTCAGCCCCCCAGGCCATGGCAGTAAAAACTCTTCTCAATATTTTCTTTTTGTAAAATACTCCTACTTTATATTCACTGTACTCCATGTTTTTCAGTCTCCTTTCCTCCTTCTATTCATATTCTTCCTTTGACTATTACACTTCCTCAACAGCTGGCCCAAGTGGCTGGCCACAAAGGCTTCTTTTTCTCACTAAAATTCACAGTACCACATCTGAAGAGCTCTGGAGTTTCAGGCTTTAGTATGGTTTGAATATGTCCCCTCCAAGTTTTAAAGTTGGAACTTAATAGTTAATGTCATGGTGTTAAGTGATGATTAGGCCATGAGAGCTTTTCTCTTATGCATGGGATGCAGGCCTTTGGAAAGAGTTTTCATGCCGTATGCATCTAGCTTGCTCTTCCACTCTTTTGCTGTGTGAAAATACATTCATCCCTGATTTCTGTATTCCACAGTAAGATGATACTGCCAGGGGACCCTCACCAGGTGCTGGCACCTTGATTTTAGAATTTACAGCATTTAGAAGTGTGAGAAAATAAATTTATCCTCTTTAAAAATTACTCAGCCTAAGGCATTTGCCATATCAACACACATGGACTAAGACAGACCCCCAAGTATTTCCTCTCTCTGGACTGAAACTAAAAGTTGATCTAGCTCCCTGAGAAATTTGACCTTTATTTCTTCTGCTTCTTTTATGGGAAATTCACGTGGAACATATTTGAGAATAGAATTCTCCATTAAAACATGTTTCAGCCTCATTTTTAGGAGAAAAAATGATAAATATCAACCTAAATCTTACCTGGAATATAGGAGCCTTTCACTGAGTTCCTGGTCTTTGACAGATTTCAGCCTGATATTTGATAATTTCATGAATTATTATGAGGGTCTAAGTACTTTCTCCAATAGTCTATAAGAGTGCTTGACAATACATGGAAGCATTTGTCTTAAAAAATGAAAAGCTGCTACAGTAGAAATGATAGCTAAGCAGTAGACCTGCCCAGGAAGTGGAGCAGACAAGCAAGAAGTTAATGAAAGCACTCAGGGATTAAATTTCAAAATATGTGTTAGACAAGGACAGAAGACAAACAGTAGAATAGATCTAAAAGAGTCCTGTATATACCTCTTCTGTCTTTAGATCATAAATTCAAACAGTATAAAACAGAAAAGGAAGAAAGCACTGTGGAGCTACAGAGAAGAAAAGAAGCTATTAAAGAACATTGTCAAGAGGAGACTGGTCAAGAGCACCTGTCTCGCAGACACTGAGAAAGCTACTCAGTCAGATCACTAGAGATACTCTTATGAGCAAAGACTAGATGGTTCTGCTGAGCTTATTGAGGATAAATATATTGATAACTATGTAGTGGGATTGAGTAAAGACATGCTTTGAATCTCTGAAATTTCAAGTAAAGAGAGTCTGGACTAAGAAATACTGTATAAATATAAAATTCTGGCATGGAGAGAAGATGAACTCTCAGTCTGACATGTTTCATTTAGGAGTATAGAATGCTTTTCTTTGGTAGAGAAACTAGTGAAAGAAAAGTTTATTTTATTATGAAAATTAATGAGGAGTGTGAGAACACATATTCATTCATTCATACAGTAAATATTTACTGAATATATACTGTCTCTCAATCATTGTGTTAGTTGCTAGAGTTGTATGTGTAGACAAGGAAATAGTCCCTTGACAAATCAATCGTCAAGTTATTTAATTTTAATAAATGTGTCCCAAGAAAGTATAGCTTTCCCTGAATCCATAAAATGAGAGACATCATGGAACATTTCTCAAAATCTAAGTTAAGATTTAAAATATTAATAAGAATTTATCAAATGAACAGGGGAAAAAAAAGATTCTAAAGCCAAAAAGGTAAGTATTTGGGAAGACACTGATCCCAGAAATGTACTGGTATCAAATAGGAACTGAAAGTTGATCACTGAAATTACAGTCCACAAATGAACACACCAGATAAAAATGGAAAAAATAAACACACACGAAAGTGTGGAAGTGTGAAGAAATAAAGACATAGTAATGGCCTTTATAAATTCAGTAGATAAATAGGCCTATTTATAGTGCAAAGGAAAAAGCTAAGAAAAAATTTCCAAGATCTTCATGCTAAAGCAAAACTAATACTGTTTGTCAAGTCCAATGATCAGCTGAGACTGGAAAAGAAAGAACAATCCATGCTTAGAACATCTTCCCAGATGAATGTAGAGAAGATGCTCAGATAGTAAGGAAATGGTTCCGAGAGCTTAGGATTCCCATAGAAATAGAGATGATAAACAATTTTGCTCTAGTAGCAGAGATAATGGAACTGGAAAAATAAAATAGACCTGAAACACTATGAGAAAGGAGCACAGAGAAACACAGATAGCCAAAGAGTTACCTTCAGAGGAAACAGTTATCTAATGTTAGAAAATTTTTAGAGAGAAAGCAGCACTATTTTTTCCCCCTACAGTTCTTGGAAGTAGAAATTTAAGACCAAGGAAAGAAGGCTGGTAAACTCATTATTGCAAAATAAAATAATGAAATAATGGCTAACATTTTGACCATATTACTGTAGGCAAGCAGTATTGCCTATATTGTTTCTTTTAATTCATCTAGCAACCCTCTAACTAGATACCATTACTGCTCCCTTACCCTTATTACAAATGAGGAAACTGAGCTAGAAGGTAAAATAATATGCACAGGATCACATGGCTATCAAGTGAATGAGCTGATGCTTAAGCTTGCTATGACACTATAGCTTGGTAAATAGTATTGACATTTAGCTTTTTCTACATAGTATTGAACTTCAAATGAGGAGTCAAAGGAGGAAGGAACACAGAAAAGAAGTAGACGGAAAATCTGGCAGATGTCATCAATACCCACACAAGAGACACATTAATTCTATTTAATTGGTCCATTTTCCTCAGAATGATGCTTTTAACACTAATTTTTTCCTTAAGTATAAAGTTCACAAACTAGTGGGTGCCAATTACTCTAAGGTTTCTTTTCTATCTTAATGCATTGCAAAAGCGTGTCTTCTGGAAGTGGAGGGAAAAACAAAAAGCATTTCCCCAGCTACCCCAGCAGAGAGGCATGTAATCCCTTTTCAGAGGGCTAGCTTTCCATTTTATTTTATTTTTTTTGCCAAGTCTCTTACCAATTTGATGGAAAATAGATATACATTTTTAAGTATCATTTTTCTTTCACTTTTAACTATAATTATAAAATGTTATTACTTTTCTTACAAGATCAATGAATTCAAAGGAACAGCATAAGTTTGGGGAATCTGACTTGTATTACTAATTAGAAGAAGTAACATGAGAACGGTTGGAGTAAGGATAATAATTTTCAATGTGCTTGTATTTTCTTATGTGCCAACATCTATTTAAGGGTATTGCTAAATCTCAAGTACCTAAGTGTGCAACGGCATTAAAAAGTAATTGCTTTTATTGATCAAGAGAAAAAGTCTTGATACTGACTTGGCTAGTTGTCTCTTGATAGTAAATTAGAAAAATAAGAAGCACAAAGGAGTTTTCTGCTCTTTGATATCCTGATCCATGCAGAACAGAAAAATCAGTGATGGAGAAAGGTAAGGCTTTCATGTCATGTGAACTCAGAAAGGCAGCACAGTATTCAGAATTTTTCATCTTTCACAATCTCTCACCACTTAGCAGCTTCTTGCATTTGTTTATTCCCTTAATATGCTGTTGACACACTCTAAATCACAGACCATACCAACAACACACTAGCAGTCTCAGGGATGATCTTAATGACTTTTAATAGTTCTTAAAATAGTTAAAAATTTCTGCAGCAAATATTTAAAAGTTTCAGAATTCAATTCTTGACCAAGGATGAGCTAGGATCTATTATTCATTCAGAAATAAACATCATTTCCAGAAAAGTAAGTAATAGATATCTTGGTCTGCTTGGGGTGCCATACCAAAAGACAATAGACAACAGAAATTTAATCAATTGAAATTTATTTTTCCACAGTTGTTGAGGCTGGAATTATAATATTAAGATTCCAGCAAGGCTGATGTCTGGCAAGGGCTCTTTTCTTGGCTTAAGGACAACTGCTTTCTCACCATATTCTCATGTGGTTGAGAAGGACACCTCTTTATCTTTCTCTTCTACTTGTTTCAATTTTATTAAGGTATAATTGATAAAATTAAGGTTCAGTTGACAAAACTGTATATATTCAAGGTATTCAAAATTTTCATTTGATATATGCATACATTGTATAATGATCTCCAAAATCAAATTAATCAACACATTCATCATTGTACAGATAACTTTCGTGTATGTGGTAGTAAGGACACTTAAAATATACTATCTTAGCAAGTTTCAAGAATACGATATTGTTGTGTTTTTAACTAGAGCCACATATTGGACCCCTAGAACTATTCATCTTATAACTAAATTTTTGCACTGTTGTATCAACACTGCCCATTTCAAACACACCACAGCAAATGTGACCTGAAACTACAAAATATCCTACCAAAAAAGTGGAGAAAAAGATCAGTCACATTGACTTAGAAAATGATATTTTTTGAGATGATACCAAAAACTCACACAATGAAAGACAAAAATAAAGATGTGAGATTACATCAAATTAAAACTTTCTCCACAGCAAAGGAAACAATCAACAAGTTTAAAAGGCTGTCTATGGAATGGGAGAAAATATTTGCAAACCATAGACCTGATGAGAAGTTAATACTAAAAATACATAATGAACTCATAAATTTCTTCCTCTTCTTAAAAGGCTATTATTCCATTGGACTAAGACCTTACCTTTATGACCTAATTTACTCTTAATTAGCTCCGAAAGACTATCTCTAAACATAGTAACATCAGGAGTTAGGGATTCAACAGATACATGTGATAAGAAATAAAGTAAATACTTAATTTAAAAAAATTTTATAGTTAAAGACCCACTGTTATTAATACCCCTCAACATATTTTGTCTTGCTTTGAACACACTTATCACATTGTTCTTGCCACTTTCTGAAGCAGCTCTGGAAGTCTTCTTTAATGAGCATCTTTAATTCTATTCTCATGGCTGCCTCCATGCCTGAGTTGATTTCATGCTACTTTGAGTTTCGGAAAGAGTCAGAAGTTGAAAGTTGCATATATAGTGAATAAGGTAGATGAGGACACACTACAATGTTTTTATTTGACAGAAATTGCCTTAATCACTTGATCACTGAAGAGTAACCATAAAAAGGTGAATTAAAAAAATTATTACAAAATAAAACACATTGCTATTAATCCTCCTCAAAATACTACTCTGATTCAAAGAACCTTATCCCATCATTCTTGGAAATGTTTCCCGTAGTATAATAAATTTACTTTTTTCAATTTAAGCACTCACTGTATCTTCCTATAATCCCTCATATGAATTTCAGGGGCACAAAATTTACTCCATAGCAGTTGATAATATTAAACACATTTGATAAAAACCCTTTCAAGCCTTATAGATTTACATTAATACAATTTTTCTATATTAAGAGGGGCTTTAGGCCATGTAGTCCAATATTTCTCTTAATGGTGGAATCTCCTCTAACCATTTCTAATAGAGCCACTTAGTATTTTTGACCTTTATGCTTCCATTTTTTTAATTCTATGTAAGTAAAGCAAATACAGGTTATTTTTTTGCAAATACAGTTTTTACTGTCTTTAAAAGTCCTTTACTACTTGAACAAAACTAAAATCACCTTACAAAGACTACTTTTTCAAAATAGGTTTTATAATGTTGTCCAGATATATAGCTCAACTAAGAGAAGAAAAATGTGGTATTAAATCCTGTTCTCTTGCTTCACTTTTCTTTTGAGTCCTACAGATAAGAGATAGTACTGTCTACTTACTGTATTAATGTGCACTGTATAGGAACTGCATTCACCACTGTGACCCATTATAAGTAGCCAGAAAAGGTCACTGTAATTTTAAGTGAGTGGTGCAGGTAAACAAGCTGGATCCATGAGTCAGCAATGATTCATTCTCAGATCATTCTGCCATGCAAACTGGGCAGTATCTGGCATCACAGGATGAAAACATCCACAGACATTCCAAATTATTCAACATCGCTTCACCAATATTATGGGTCTTCAAATTAAATTAATGCTTACTGGTTATTTTAAATAAGGTAGATAGCAGTCAACAAACATTAACGAAGCATTATGTCTATACATTTGATGTACTGGGACTAAAATACAAATAGGATGCACAATGACTTTCACAGGAATGAAGAAAACTAGAGCCCTGACCAGTCCAGGTATGATGTCTTCCTTACCTCCACACAAACACATCCTGACATCCACATTTTCCATTTCACAGATCCTCACAGACTCCTCATGATTACTTGCCTTAACACAATCAAGACTTAGCTCACTGTGCCACTTATTTTTGATTCCAGGCAACAAACTATCCCAGAACTCCCAGGACATCTTTTATCCCTCAGATTTTCATTCTTATTTCACTCTATATGGACCCCTGTTAATCAATTACCCACCTGACCTCAGTCCCTGAAAACCTTCAGCCTTATACTCTGAAACTCAAGGTCAATCATGAGCAAAATCTCCTTTGTCTTCAGACTATTCTCTGAATGTTCCCTCTGCTGACTTACTCTAATGAAATGAAAATTTGATCACCCTAACTCTCTACTTTGTAGAATCTCTAAGTGGTGGATTTTTTCTCTTCAGAGCCCTGTTGCCACTGGGCATGGGGGAGTTTGGTGAATACCTTGCTGTTGGTTACTGCTTCATCCACTTCCTTTTGCTTTTGCCTAATGCTCCCTCCTTTCCATACAAATATGCACAGCTTTATACCACATGTCAAAAACTTGTAATAATTACTATTCTTCCTTGTAATTACTCACAGACCCCCAAACTATTCCCTTTTATTGTCTTAAGCTTTTGGACTTGGGCTCAATTAACTTTTCTCAATTTTATTTTTGCCATTATTTTTGGTGATTTTAATATGCATGTAAATAATGTTTTCAAAACGTATTTTCTAAATTCTTTTTCACTCTTGGTCTGTGACCTATTTCTCAAGCATAGGTCACCCTCTGCCACCAAGGTCACACTTTTGCCTTCACTACAATAAAATAAAATACAACACAACCAGATAGTCTCAATTTTAAGCATTCTATTTTCTCCTTTTTTTGGGTGTCAGGGATCGAACTCTGGACCTTGTGCTTGCGAGGCAAGCAGTGGCTCCACTGAGCTAAATCTCCAGCTAAGCATTCTATTTTCTGATCTCCACATCTCCAAAAGCTACAGTCCATGGAAATGCCCACATTTTTTTGTTCAATGCCATGTGACAATGCCATTTCACTTCTCATATAGGTTAAATTTCTTGCTCTATCATAATCTCTTTCCTTCATTCTTCCCTCAATCCCTAGTTGCTGTCTGCCTTTGTTATCTTCATCTGGTAAAACCCTCAACCTAGTTAAATCCAACTTTTTATGTACTCTCTTATGCATTCACGCAAAATGAAGCAGGAGAAAAAAATATACAAATCTATTCTGGCTTATGTAACTGTTATTTCAACTATATTCATGTCTACACCTTAGTGCATCTTAGCAATACATGACATATCCAACTACTACACATAATAACTCATTCATTTTCCCAGTCTGTTGTAGACATCTAATTCATACCTTCACTTCTGTTGTTAAACCTCACTCTTGGTTGAAGGTACTGCTTTCTATTTTGTTTGAAAATTGAAATAGATTCAATGAACTCATCATCTTCCTGCTTCTATATGTGCTCCCTCTTGTATCATTGCCTTTTCTTTTGTAATTATGTATGACCTGTCCATATTTTTACATGAGGCTAACCTTCCATTTGGAAGTGAAACCCACTTCATTTCCTATTGACCTCACTTCATGCAAAATTACATTCCATCACCCTACCAAATGTATACCTGTCTAGACTGTAGATCAACAATGATCTCATATTGCAAAATCTAATTTCTGTCCAATTTCACAAATTGGTTACTGCTTCTTTCTTGAACTACTTTATTCCTTAACTTTCAGGAAGCCATACCCTTTTAACTTTCTTTCTACTTTATGGATTGGTCTTTTCTGTCTCCTTTTTTGCTTCTTTCTTGTCTCCCTGATTTCAAAACCAATGTCTCTTCCTCTGTTTTTACTTTCTGAATGACTGCGTCTAATCTTATAGCTTTGAAGCATTTATTCTCTGATGACTTTCAAACTTTATGTTTGGTTGGATTGTTTTTTCACAACTCAAGAATTATAACCTAATTTACAATTTACCTTTTAAGTTCCTACTATATTATTCACTGCCAGAATGCTAGATCCATCATACTATTTTTAAGAATCAGAAAATCTCAACTTTAATTTGAACTCTAATACTTCCTTTATGTGCATTTTGTTCTCAATTTCTATCTCTTCTTTACAAGAAGATTACATTCTCCCTACTCTTAACCAAAATTTCAATATATGCAAAGCAAGTTGTGTTGTGGGAAAAGGCCAATTTTTTAAAGGTTTAATTTTCAGGGTAGTACTATTAGGAGGTGATATAGCCTTTAAAAGATGGGTTCTCATGAGAGCCCCTTGGATTATTTGGAACAAGTTCCCAAATAGGATTGAAAAACACTAGCTCTTTCTCCCTTCTCTTTCCTTTCTAGCCATGAAGTGAGCAGTTTTGCTCTACCACATTCTCCTCTCCAAGATATGCTACCTTACCATGTGCCCATAGCAACCAGGTCAATTGATCATGTACTGAAACCTCCAAAACTGTAAGTAAAAATAGTCCTTTAGAAGTGAATTACCTTAGGTATTTTATTATAGTCTAAGAAAGCTAACAGAAGGCAATGATAATAGCTTCCTTATCTATCTCATAGCTGTTTAGAGGATTAAATGAGAAGATCAAAAGATTCCTAAAAACTTATTATGCTATCAAATTGCTATTGGAACTCTATGGAATTCCAAGATCTAAAGGTATTCTTGTTTCTAAATCACTGCATATCAGTGTTTCAATGAAAGTAGAATACTTAAAATACTTTACACAAATCATCCAATTTTTGTTCTTATTTACTAAAATATAAGGCTGTTTATATTTTGACAGCCCTTATAGGGTTGTTAAGGGGGTTAAATAGAAAAACTAATAAAACTTTGTGCCATGTTCAATGCAGTGGATAGCCCATGCCATTATCCCCTAATTCCTTAGTCCCATTATTCAAAGATTTCAGTAGACCTGAGTGAGACCTGAACTTTTAAGTTATCCAAGGGATTCTAACAAACTCAGGCTTGAAATCACTAACCTAATATGCTAAAAACTGCATTAGGAAGATTACCTAGTATTGTATTTGTTAAGCATCTGCCATGTTCCAGGGAGAGTGCTAAATTCTAAAGAGATTTAAAAAAAAAAAATGAGAAATAGTATCTGTCTTCAAGATTTTATTATCTGGTGAAAATGAAACATGATACTAAATATACTTAATAGAATAAAACAAAATAATTTGTGGGGTGAATAGATCAGACATTATATTTCGAATAGAATGACAAGAGACAGAGGACTTGTTCTACATAGTGAAAAGGTAAGTTAGAATGGCCAGTCATATGTGTGCCCTGAAAATATCTTGCCTTATTGACTTGTTCATCCAAAAGGTTTCCACACAACCCTTCCATGGTTCTAGATGAAGTATTGACTTAAATATTTTTTACAAGTTCCATAAATAATGACTTCGTATAAAAAATTCCTTTCAATTTAAAATATACTTATTTTATCTCACATATTAATAAGGAAAAACACAAAATACCACCACCCCCCCCTTTCAAACACACATCCCATCGTTCTTGCCACTTGCTGAAGCAATTTTGGAAGTCCTCTTTTGTGAGTGACTTTACTTGCAGTGTTGTGACTGCCTCAATATCTTTCAACATTTACCTTTTATGGCCATTTTGACTTAAAGGAGGATGCAGAAGTTGCACAATGTCAGATCCAATGAATAAAGTGCATGAGAATACAGTATAATATTTTTACTAGCCTGCCTTTGCTTTGGATAGTACCTGGCAGCAGCAGTCACTGTATTTTTGATAATATCACATAAAGACATGAAAAAAGACTTTTAGAACTGCTGCAGAAAGTGGTAAGAATGATGGGTTAAGTGTGTTTTAAGTGAAGGGCATATTTTGAAAAGGATTAATGGCAATATGTCTTTTACTCTAATAAATTTTTTAAAAATTTTAAGTATTCACTATATTTTTCGATCACCACTTATAACTATGAAATTTTTTGGCATTTTATATTCATCACAACAGATTTTATATTCATTATTAACAGATGTTATTGCTTCACAGTGTTATTCTAAAGAGAAATTAATACTTGACTCATAGTATTTCTTGACATATGACAAAATATGTCTATTATAATTTATTTGAGAGAAGTCATTTAAGAATGGAGAAACATAGAATTTTAAATTTAAAATGAAAGATACTGTATAACTTACCTTATTCTGAATGACAAGAACTCAGTCAATTTTAAGGAAGAAAGTTCTTTGTCTCTACTATGATTAAAATAAGAGACTTTCATTGCCACATCTCTGAGGCAACTGATTATAAAAATTTATTGTGGTCTTGAAGCACTCTTCTTTGAATTTATGGTCCAAAATCAACAAAACTGATTACAAACCAGAGGAAAAATTGAGTCATGGAAAGTGATGGTCAAAAGTCTGTGCTTTCTTATCATGAGCTCATTTAAGAAGAAACAGCGACAAACAAGTGGTGAAAGGAACTGATTTTTTAAAAGGAATCCTCACAGTATGTTGTTCATTTGAAGAAAATATTAAGTATTATTTTGTTAAAGGAATTGAGTTTTTGAACCGACATGCCGTTTTCTACTATGTCATCATGTTGATCAAGGATTCTAGAAGGAGAATGGCTTTCTTCACATCTTCAGGAGGAACATACTGGATGAAGGACCTTCCATCTCTCCAATAGAGGAATTGAATTTTGGTTGACAATGAAGCAACTGATGCTTCCTTTCCTTTTCTTGCTCTGTAGTTCTGAAGAGTGCAGAGGTGGGGTCTCCATAAAGAAATAATAAAGGGCTCTTTCACACCTAGGTACTTAGTCTCTTTACTCTCATCCCTGCTCTTTTGTTCTCAATCTCAGCTTCGTGTGATATACAGCTCTATAAGGGTTGATCAAAAATATGATGAGTACTTAAATTTTAAACATTATTACAATAAAAGATACATCACTCTTAGTTATCCCCTTCAAAAGAGTACCCCTTAACTTCTCATTCTTGCCATTTTCCAAATCAGTTCTGGAAATTGTGCTTTGCAAGTGTCATTAGTCATACTGTCATGGCTGCCTTAATGTCCTGAATCTCTTCAAAATGTTTACCTTTCATGGTCATTTTAGCTCTGGGAGAGCCAGAAGTGGCATGGTTCCAGATCAGGTGAATAAGGTCGATAAGAACACACTGTAATATTTTATTTGACAGAAATTGCCTTAAATATTTCAAATCAATTCAGAGTAAGCTACTTAGCACATTCTACACCAATATACTGGATAATTCTCAGTGTGGGCAACTATAAATCTACTTTGAGATTGTTTTTTTATTAAAATAAGATGTTTATATTTTCTGATTATAATTTATGTCTAGCTGAATATGTTTGCTTTAGAAAGCTGAAAAAAGTTGGGCCAGGGATTTAGCTCAGTGGTTTCGCTGCCTGCTGCGCAAGCTCAAGGACCCAAGTACAATCCCCAGTACCAA
>NW_004624737.1:1428461-1441080 GCF_000247695.1 Heterocephalus glaber | reverse complement strand
CAGCCCTAGTATATTTTTAAAAATATAAAATATATTATAAACTCTTTAAGTTATCATAAAGAGTAAATTTTACACTATGCTTTACAAATTGCAAAATTTTGAACATATTCTCGTTTTTAATCAAATTTTCAATTAGAGATTTCTGTTGTTCACTCATGGAACAAGAATTTATTAATCAGATTCTATATACTAATTTCATGCATAAAAATTTCTACTCTCTTGGATGCGTTCATGATGAACTAGAGGCAACAAAGCACAAAGGATGTTTGGGATACTCTCACTAATGTCACCAGGTATATG
The DNA here is from genome assembly GCF_000247695.1 of Heterocephalus glaber. Next base: position 1,440,780 of record NW_004624737.1, on the reverse strand, counting down.
GCTACGGGAGGTTGGGGTGGTTGTGAATAAAAACCAGCCAGGGAAAGGCAAATTGAAAGAGAAAGCCAACAGATGAACTCCAGTAACTGGAGTGTTTAGACTAAGAAGCATGACCGCTTCTTAATATGAGTATTGCTTACAGCCTGTTCAGGCAAATATATGTCTTGAGAAATGTTCAAATCCTTCTGAAGGAAGAAGCCAAGTGTAATGGCCATTGATGGGCACCAAGCCTAGCCGCCACCACCCCGTGCTTACCAGCAGCCCTTGCTCTCACTGGCCATTGCTCTCAGACCATAAATTAACAAAGAACTATCATAGTTAAACTTCACCGTAGAAAAAAATGGATTCAACAGATATCTGTGAGTATTTCATTCAATAACAGCAGAATACACACTCTTTTTGGCAGCGCTTTAAAAAGATCGTACATCATGATGAAGTTGGCTTAATCGGGGATGCAAGGATGTACAGCGTCTTAGTTGCTTTTCTCATTGCTGAGACAAAATATCAAACACCTGAAATTAAAAGGGAAAAGGTTTATTTAGCTCACAGTTTGTAGAGGCTTCAATCCATAATCCACTGGCTCCAAGGCAGAGTGATACATGGCAGAGGGGCAACAGTTCATGGCAGACTGAAGATAGCAAAGCAAAAAGGGACCTTAAAGAGAGTCTTTCTGTTCCTTTTATTATATCCATACTATCAGGAGTAAGGTGGTGCCAAACCAATCAGTGGACTGATTTAGTAATCACATACACTTAATCTCAGCCTCACACACTCTAGATTCAGCCATCTCTGAAAAAGCCCTATGACTGGATAAAGCTTTGGGGGTGGGGGCATCTAGACACAAACCAGAACATACAGCATATGTAAATCATTTAATGTAATATACCACATACATATGGTCAAAGATAAAAAATATCATGATCATCTCAACAATGGCAGGAAACGTCTTTGACAAAATCCAATGTCCCTTATGATAAAAACTCTGATGAAAATAGGCATAGAAAAAAACCTCACCTCAAACAGAATAAAGTAATATAAGGCAAATCCACAGCCAACATCATACAAAATGGGAAAAAACTGAAAGCTTTTCTTCTAAAATTAGGAATGAGAAGAAGTTGGACACAGAAAGGTAAGTATCACAGGGTTTCTTTTATGAGAAACCCAAAATACAAATAAAGAGTAAAATAAAGAAGAGATGGTAGAAAACATGGAGGCAGGTATTTTGGAGATGGGAAAGGACTTCAAAGTAAGAGAGAGGATAGGAGTAGGATAGTGAAAAGGATCAAAATATTATGTATATTTTCTAAATTCCCTAAAATGAATGTAACTATTCTGTATCACAAACATACACCAGTAAATGTATGTAAAATTAAAATATAAACTGTTAAAAACTTTAAAACACCTCAGTGGTGCTGCCACCTGCCTCAAAAGTGCAAGGTCCTGAGTTCGATCCCCGGTACAAAAAAAAAATTAAAAACACAATGTCATTTTGTATGCTAGAAATATATACAACTATAATTTGTAAATAAAAATATCTTTGTTCTGAGAAAGAAGAATTCTCTACTTTTTATCTCAGAGTAAATTTTAGATCCAAGTTATAGGTCAAGAGAAGAAAAGCCAGTCACCTTTCTAATTTAAATTTGCTACAAATTCAAAGTTTGTTTTATGTCTATATCAGATTAAATATCTAAATGAAAATATAAAACATTTACTGATTATGCACGTGTTTTAAATATTTTTATTTTTAACCTATATGCCTTTAATTGTCTATGAATTTTATTCAATTTCCTATCTTGTTGCCAACCACCATCTAAGGCCTGTGGGCACAGACTGTGTACTGCCACTTTGAAAACCATATGGTTCACTCTGGATCATGTTATACCTAAACAATCCAGATCCTTAGTAAGGTCAACTAGCCATTTTGGCTATCCAACTAAGTGCCTCAGATAACTAAGAAGCAAATCTATGAACTTAGTGGTGGGCATATGTTGTTTCAACTGAAAATATCAGCTGTCAAGCTGTCTACTTTGGTCATTCAGCCATAGATGAGAGGGCACATACAAATCAGCATGTTCACATTGTTACCATGGTGACCATTCTGTTAAGTGGGAATCCTGAAAGAAAAAGATAATAAGGTTGTATATTTTAAAAGCATGAGTAGTAAAACATATGTTTTTTATTGCAGAATTCATCTCACTATGGGTTCAGATATGTTTCTAATGTGTTGCTATATGGTCTGCATTATTGTCTTTTCATAAAACAGAAAGCCTTCCACATGAGAATTTGTTTCTGAATGTTACCATACATGTTTCCACAGAATATTTTCAATTGATTTTATGTAGTTGTTTTTGTTGAGAGAAAAATCTCTGAAATATATCAACAAATCTCTGAAATACTATCTTGTACACAATATTAAGCAAATTAATGAATACTTGTTAAATGAATTAAAGTAGTAGAAGTTCTAACAGTATAAAAAGAAATAACTCAGAACATCATGCTGAATATCTGATCACCAACAGAAATAATTATAATTATAAATATATTTTAAATGAAGATATTTTTGATATTTTGAATACTTTTGAATTTCCATAGCTTTTACTATTCATTATGCATATTTACATGGTTTATGGATTTCTATAAAAATTGATAATACACTAAATCAATATATTTTTATCTCCATTTTGTTGGTGATAGAATTTCCCTAAATATAATTCAGGACAGGCTGAGTTGTGCTACAGTACTAAATAATCGTAAATTTGCAGTGATTCTATGAAAATAGCTTATTTCTTGTTTATGATACATGTCTACCTTGAGCTGTGAGACCCACAGGTCCACGTTGTCTTCACAAAGAGAAGCAGGTTGACAGAGGCTTTGCTTTGAGTTTGGGAGTGTGGAGGTCAGGGTAGGGTAAATAATACAATTGAAAGAGAAAGACTCATATTTTATCAGCCAAAGCAAATCATAGACCACGTGTAATTTCAAACAAGCTGAGAAGTACAATCCTACCATGTGCTCAGAAGGAGAAAAATCAGAAATATCACATGAACAGCACTGAGTTTGCATTTCCTGTGAGAAAGATACCAAGACTAAAGCCAGAATTCCTGTTCTCTATACTTATAGTCTCCCTGATGTTAAAAGCCAAAGCTGCCTAAACTGTCAGGAGTGATATGATAAATATCTTTGATGTGCACATTTAATTTAGGGAAACAGGAGGAGAATTGGCATAAAACTAATTCAAATATAAAAGGAATTTAGATAAGTTGAAAATTCTAGGTTGTTGGCTTAAAACTGAGCTTGAGCTGGTATCATTTGGAGAAAGTATAGCTGGGGAAGGACTGGTGGTAAGGCATTTTAGGTCATGTTGAAAATGAAAAAGTAGAAGAAAATTTATGTGAAGAAGTCATCGCACAGTTGCATTTAGTTTATGTGAATTCAGCTATGAGAAATCTAGGGTTGTGGTAGACCGAGACAGAAGCAGAAAGAGAAAGAAGGGAGGAAGAGAAAGAACAAAGAAAGAAAGCAAAGAGAAAGGGAGAGAGTGAAGAGAAGGACAGGAAGAGAAAGAGAGGGGGAAGGAAGAGAAAATTGAAGCATGTGGGTGATTTCATGCCCTATTGCTCTAAATGAGCAATATGTCCTGATGGGAATGTGAGATGAGAGATGTGAATTTTTTCTTTCCAGCCACCTCCTATCCCTCAAAGCATAATTATATGAGTATCACAGGAAATTGTGAATGAAGTACTTGTTAGCACATATTTTTCATGCAATCTGATCCTTAGATTCATAACTGGCTCAACTGATGTAAACACCTATTTTTTTCAATGTTAAAAAATAAACTAGCTACGTTGGACTTGTGTATTAATTTATCAACTGGATATATTATTTTCAGTAAACGTTTGTTTTAAGTGATCACCAAGAGTAATTTGACTGTGATCAACTTGTGTTGTGACTTTAGAACCCAACTCCCTTGGAGACTGAGTTCATAGCTCCATTATGTATGACACCACTTTCCAAATGTGGGTTGGGAAAAATACTAAAATTTCTATTTTAATTTCATTCTTTTAAATTCTATGTATGTTATAAAGTATCTGTGGCATATTAACATAGTAGTGCATGTTTAATATTAATGGGTAAATAAGTATATGTACATATTGGGGATATCTGCTTGAAAATTTTTTATATGAATGATCAAAAACATTTGGAAATAATTGGCATAAACAATCATTCATAAATGTAAATGAACACAGCTATCAATGAAATTATAAATACATTTACCTGAATTTCAAGAAAAATCCACATCAGAAAATCCTGGGGAATTGGCAGGTAAGTTTGTACAAATAGGTTGGGACCAGATATGCACAAAGCTGAAAGCTAATATCTTTAGATTACCTTTAGAAACTGAATAAAGATGTATATTTCAATAAATTACTTAGATGGACAATGCCAAGTTATGAATCTGAGGAGAATTCTTAGGTTACATTTCAGTTTGGAAAGAAAAAAAAAGCTGTAACCTATGTTACCTATGTGCCCCGCCCCCCTGCCCCTGGCTACCAGAACAGGCAGCGGCTGAAAAGGTGCCATATTTGCAAATGTTACTGATGTTTCAACTCCTCCATTTAAATAAATCTTTATAGTTATGTTTGCAGAAGTGAACTATAGGTCTATCTAAATGCTTTTAAAATCATCTACCATAATTTAACTGTATAAAACACACCTGTTACCTTATACTTTACAAGTGAAAGAAGCTAATGAACTTCTAATCTGATGCTGAATTTTTATTACACAGACTGAAAAGATTTGTTATCCACATTATTATTTTGAATTGTGAGAAAAACATGTATGTAATTTAGGGGAATATTAAAATATGAATTATTCAAGTTGACGATGGTTGCAGTTTAAATTAATCATACAGCATTCCAGATCTGTCTCTCACTCAGGCACTAAAATCAACTTCATCTGTAAAGACGAGATAGACCTTTGCAAAGAATTCAGACAGGCATGACCACTGGAACATGTGCATGAGGGTGACTTCCTACTCCTTGCATTCTGTGCTCTTCTGTGAGGCGCATACAAGGTGGTAGTCTTGATTCAGGGGACCTCTGGCCCCTGGAGCCTGATGAAATAATAAAATATTTCTGCTTTGAATATCCTATAATGTTACCAGCCTTCATGGGAAATGAGAAAACTTCGTCATTATCTAAATATGCAAAATAAAATCTATATCCCATCCAGATATTTCTAACCATTCCCTCAAAGATCTCTTCAAGAAAGAAATGGTACAGACCCACTTTAGTTCTGGCTTTTACAATTTTGAACAATTACATAACCTCTTTGATTTCCAGTCTTATCAAAGATAAAAATGAGAATACCCTTGTGTCAGGATTGAAATAAATTATGCAAATCATTATGTGATGCCTAGTACATAATAGTACAAATTGAAGGTACTGATATGAAATCATAAATTAACCTACTATCTTCCTTGAAGAGTTTTCCTCAACTATCATTCCAGGACCAGCAAGGGCAGTGCCATTTCTACACAGAAACAAGGAGGTCAGTGTCGATGACATTTGGTTCTAAATTCAGCCAACTGCTTCAGGTTCTTGATCTGATTCCTAAAATGACTGGGGCTTGTGGAGTTGAGCTCAGCAGGGAGAATTTCCCGTAATTAGAGAGGTGGGCAGTGGTGTAGTTTGCCATCCCAAAAGGCCCACTTTTGAAAGCAAAGGAAGGTACAAATTTACTAAAATTATGGGATCTTTGGAATATTTACTGGCAAACTAATCGGGCTTATTCTTTTGGAAAACTTATAAAATAGTTCTATTAAAATATATTTTCAAAAATAAAATTATTTCAAAATATCAATGTCATAGCCAAAAAACCCTCTTCATCATATAGATTACTTCACATAAATAGAAAATTAGCATAAACAGAATAATTATTCTTGGTATATATTCACGGTTTTCAATCAATTTCTTTTGTGTGTCTCTCTTAATTTCTTTTCATGATTGTTTTTCTGAAGAATATATTTTTTTCTAGAGAGTTTTATTATTTTAATTATTTTATAAGTTGCTGGCAATATTCTTCAAAGTCACATTTTATGGTTGATAAATGTAAAATAGTTTACAGAACTCATGAGCTTTTCTTAGTAAACCATAAAATTTTTAACAGAAAATATCCTGCCTGCATATTACAATATTTTTAAATTCAAAGAACATTGTCTTTAATGAGGAATATTATCAACTTTATTTTATTATTGAAATATTAAATGTTTTCTCTCCAATATTTTCATAGCTGCAACCCTTTTTCCTTTCTCTAAAGTACTTTTGAAAGAAAATCTTGCTCAAATAAGTCATCTTTATGTTTCTTGAAATTATTTCTTAATTTTGTTTTTGAAAACATTAGGCTTTTTAAATTACATTTCATTAAATTCAAAATAACAATTATTCACAAATTTGTCTGTTTCATAAAACTCCATTAAAATAATCTTCCTACAAAATGAGATAATTAAAAGTAAAATGACTGGAGATTGAAATTTAATCATGTGCATCACTGGAGTTCTCAGCATTTCTCTCTTTATTTTGAGCAATAAATTTCATTATCTTCCCTTTAGCAGCATCTTTTTTCAGTAATTCCAGTTCGCTGAAAACATTAAAGGCTGGCATGGTGTGGCAGTACATTTGTTGAAGTTGGAATAAAGATTTCCAAATAATTTTAAAGAAACAACAAAATGTACCAATTTACAATCATGTATTGTAAAATTTTAAAAATTGACAAAATATATAAAAATTATAAAAGTTCATGGTATTATAGGACATGTAAAGTGGCTTAAAATAGGTCTTCAAATTGAAAACATTAAAAAAAATTTTAGTGGTTCAGAATAGAGGGTGAAATTCTTTACTGTTAGGTGAAAGTTTATCTTATATTCATTATTAGCTTATTCATACGATTGTGTTCATTTACTCAAATTGTATGTGTGAATTGGAGTAATACATAAATTATGAGAAAAATATTGCTGCAATTGTATTATACAATTATATAACCATACAAATTTAAAGTACTGATAAAATTTTGAAAAATTTCATTTCCACTAATAGATCATCAGCTTGTTCAAATACAAATGTAAATTATATCTGCACCACAACCAATATCAACTACATTGAATTAAGGATATTCATTAATTTGGTAACACATTGAATTAATATTAATCTACCACATTTATTAAGAATATTTTTCACTGTGGCACTGCAATCTACTAAGATTTATTATTGGGATAATTGTTTTAAATTTTTAGCTTTAATTTTTAATTAAATGTACAACAGCATATATAATCATGTCAGATATTTCACTTTACTTCTGATGCAAAGAACTGAAATAAAAATTGAGATATTACTGAAAGTAATTGAGCCTTTTATTAGTATTATGGGATGCTGCTTTTTTTTTTTTTTTTGATACCAGGGATGGAACTCAGGACCTTGTGCTTGCCAGGCAGGTGCCCGAACCACTGAGCTAAATCCCAGGCATGGGATGGTGCTTATTCAATAGACATCATTTCAAAAAATTATTCTTCTTCTCTAAAGGCAATGTATTTAAATCATTGCTTCACTTTTATTAAATTCTCAAGAAATCTTGGATTTGAAAAATGTGCAAAATTAACTTAAAACAACAGTTAATTGGTCTTGATGAAAACTCATGTTATGGAATAGACCAATGCTTGTGAGAAATCACCATCTTCATTGGTCTGTCTTCTTAAAGTAACTTTCAAAATGAAAGTCGATCCATCCTATTGGCATTTCACTAGACATATCTCTTCTGATCTTTCCTGGATGTGTTATGGCACAGCAATAGTGATGAAAGGTCAATAAACATTTTATATATTAGTGCCAGTTTTTAAAAATAAAACCAAAACTCAATTCTTAAATTATTATATATATACTTCTTGCTTACTTGACTCTTTCCTGCAAAGAGTATGTTGTAAAATAAATGGGCTGGGCCAAAATGTATAGATTTATACCATATAAGTGATAAAGTGCTATAGGAAGATCAGATTGCTCTGTAGACACTGTAGGACAGGATTGATTAACCCTCTTTTCAGAGAAGTTTCATGCATATCTAACATATCTTCCGTTGTGTCCTCTTGATCTTGAAAACTCGTGGCCTGGTATCTTTCTGCTGCTTTTTGATCTTGGCACATATCATGGCCACAACTAACTGGCAGGAGCATCTGCATTGCCTGCTTCTTTTGTCACCACTCGGGGTGAAAAGGTGTGAGTCCTCCCAGCTGGTAGTTTCTGACAGTGCTTTGTTTGGCCCATAAACATTTCATCTGGAAAAGTCAGAGACCAGAGTTTGTCCTAAGTTCAGTGCACTGAATGGAAACTTCTGAATATTCACAAGATTTATCTATAAAAATATAAATATAGTTATTCAGTATTTAAACTGTTGGATATATTACTAAGAGTAAAAATAATTGTTCAGTGGGTTTCAAATACAGAATTCAAAAGCTGATCGTCATTTAATGACCATTACTGTGGTGATTTCTACCTTGTTAATTGTACTGTTAGAAACATACTTCTAACAGTTTTCCAGTTGATTCACTTGGGATTGCCAAGACTATAACCTTTATAATCTGTAAATAATGATACTTCTACCTCTTCCTACCCAACATTTATGCTTCTTGTCTTATTCTCTCCTCTAATTACATTGGTGAATACTTCAGGAACAATCATTAAATAATTATGGTAACAACAAGTACCCTTGTCTAGGTTCCTGACTTTATGAGACCACTTCTTATTTCTCAGTGTCATATTATAGTATTGTGCTGGCTGTTACTTTGCGACACCCAAAATAGAGATGAGGCATGAATTTTTTTTTTTTTTTTTGTACTGGGGATTGAACTTGGGATCTTGCACTTGAGAGGCAGGCAAGGACACCACTGAGCTAAATCCCCGGACCTTGAATTTTAGTATCTTGGTGTGTGTAACTAATAGTAATACCTCAATAAAATTTCTGTGCAGTGCCCATTTGCTAATCTGTAACAGTACATTTAATACTCCTTTCTTATGACAACTAAATAGTCACCTTATCATCACTGTGGTCTTTGACTTAATCTCTCATTTTGGGAACATTTTAATGAAAATTCTCTTATTTATAATGATTCCACATCTCTTTTGAAAGTGTTAATACTGCCTGCCATTCCTCCCCAAACTCTCAGCTACTTAAGCTCCTTCCTTGGCCCCACTTGTCAACTGTTTGATTTATGTCTCTCTCCATGTACTCAACTTTCTCCTTATTCTGCCTAAATGCAAAAGGCAAAACAGGAACTACCAATTCCTGCAACTATGTCCTCGTAATTTACCACTAGTCTTAAAAACATGTTCTATGCCTAATTTCCTGCTTTTGGTTGAATGTGGATGGATGCTTTTATGTTTATTCTTAGGTTTTTCCTCTAAAGCCAGCTAAATTTGATTTTAACTTTTGCTTTCATTTCCATAGAGCTTGATTCTATATTTGCCAGATAACTTGGAATCAGATGCATTTATTTGTAGTCTTTTATTTTAAGGTGATAATTCTACCCAGCTTCATATTTTTAAATTTAATGCCAAAGATACTTACTGTAACCTTAATTAGTATATTCTTCAAGTCCTACACAAAACCACATTTATATTCTTCCTCTCTAATATAGAGAAATACATTTAGAACATTTTTTGCCTAAGCTATTCACCTGATTGCCCTTTTGAGTCTTCCTTTTCCTATGAGGTCAATAAGTTGTTTTGACATGATTTGTATTTAAATGATCAATGCACAAGTTTCCCAAGAAACACGGGTGTGGTTGAAATATTACCCTTCTTGCCAGTTAACCCCATCTAGCCATTTTATTTTAAAGCTTTTGAAAATATAAAAAGATCAGTTTTTTTAGTAAGTAAATTTTAAGTTGAGAGTTTTACAGAATTTTTCTGGAACAAATGGAGAGAACACAGACAGTCCTCAGCTTAGCTTTTCTGATTTTCTGATACTGTGAAAAAGATATGCATTGAGTAGACACCATACATCAAATTTTGTATTTGACCTTTTGTCTGACTAGTGATAGGTGGCATAAGTCCCTCTGTGGTGGGCAAAAGCTTTCTGCTCTTAGCCAAATGCCCGTGAAGGAAAACAGCTGAGATTCCACAGTGTGCTGTGATGTTAAGTGTGTTAGGTATAAGTGTATTAAATGCATTTTAGATTTAGGATATTTTCAATTTACAATGAATTTATGTGGATAATACTCCATTTTAAGTCAAGGAGCATCTTTAGTTAAATTACAATATATGTAAATATACAAAGACCTTCAAAGCATAAAACTTCTATCTTCTACTTGGGTTGATTAAGTCTGAGAGTAGTATTCTATCAGGGGCCAGTGCCTTACAGGACAAAGATGTCTTTTTATATGCTTATTCTTTGTTGTCATTTGTTTTTAATCATAATTTAGGGAATGATTTTATGAAACTTGAAAACAGCTCTAATCAACACCACAGGAGGAGAGGAAATGGTGACTGTGTGTTGCAAAGTGGTGTAATGAAGAAGGGATCAGATGTCAGGTGAAATTAAGACATACTATTCTTTCTCTGTGAATGTTGTTTTACACCTCACTAAGATGATCATAGCACCTACCTTACCTATAGAATGATGTCCAACTGTAAGGAATTATCATTGATTTAGCGTACCAAAGACATTAAATTTTTAAGCAGTAGCAAATTAAAGATAAGGGAAAAAAAAAAGAGAAAACCCCAGGATTTGGGTGAATGAGATGCATAAACTAGGATTGTTCAGGAAGACCAGACAACTAAATGTGCCTGCTTTAGCAAAGAATCATATTTAGGGAGTTTCTCCTTACTTTTCCGAGATTTGTGGTCTCCCATTCTTGGTCCATTTTTGAACAATTTCTTTTTGTGTCACCAATGAGTTCACACATCAATAACATGTCTTATTGGAGAACTTTAAAAGATAAGAGGTCTGGGTCACTCTGCTGTGGTGTTTAAGGAGAAATGGAACTCTCCATCATAGAGAATTATAGTTAGATGTTGGGGCCCAAGAGTAGGGTATGGACTGTGGCTACAAAAGGAGAAGATTCCTTTAGGCCTGCCTGGAGTCTGAGCTTTAACAGAAAGGAGGGTTTGTGTTTGAGAATTTATAGCCAAAGCTACCTAAATGTTGAAATTACAAATAGTAGTGTGGGGGTGGAACTACCAGGTTAATAAGAGTGTCTATTTACCTATAGCCTGCCTCCTGCACATCCTTCTCATGACCATTCAGCAGTGAGTATGCCAGGGTAACCACTCATGTCTACTGTTCTCATTCAAAAAAGCTTATTTTACCTTATCATGTCTGAAAACATAGCAAAAACATGATTAATTAAAATAGAGGACCCTGGAATCAGAATATTTAGCAATGATTTTTTTCACTCCGAGGGAAAGGGCTGGACCTAAAACATTTTTAATTTAAAAAAATTCCTTCATATATCCTTCTGACTTCCTTTCATGTGTTTTCTACCTTACATAAACATTTACCTGAGATGCCCAGGCAGATAAGGCTATCATAATGTTTTAAGATACTGTGACAAGGCCAAGGAGCAGAGGCCCCCCACACACCCAGTGCCAAAGAGGTGAGCCTCTTGAGCCACCGTACTACCATTCCAGAGCTCTGAAGAGCAGAGCCCACCCCCCGAGGGCCAAGGAGGTGCGCCTTGGAGCCAGCACACCCCCCTCCCCGTGGCTGTGTCTACCCATTACCTGGATCCATACTGCAGAGTTGCAGGGGTCATAAAGGACATTGTTCTGAGCTTGACAAATAGAGCAGAAGTGAACAACAGAAAGAGGACCTCTCTGAGGCTCCTTGATGAAAATTAAAGGTGACCAGAAAAGTGAAGAAAATCTCTGCAGTAAAGGCACACTAGACCATCATAGTTGGGGGAGCAGCAGTGTGGTCCAGAGCAGTGTAGCTGCAAGCAGATCCCAGACAGGGCCCTCCCCCAATCTCAGAGGCTGAGGCACAACTGCCCAAGCCAAGGGCCTGCCTGGAAAAGAGCTGCACAGGCACCCAAGCAACACCAGAGGTTCACCTTGATACCATCAGTAAATGCATGAGACCCTAAAAAGAACCTTGCTCACACAACAGGAACAGGGGTGCACAGCCCCCAGTCAAAGGCTCTCCCAGACAACAGCTACATAGGGGCCCAAGCCAGACGTACACCTAGATACCATCCCAAGTGTTCTCAAGCCTCAGCTAGAAGCCCACATGGATAACAGGTCAGCTCAGGGATCCAGAAGGTCACCTTTCTGAA
>NW_004624737.1:1354440-1391540 GCF_000247695.1 Heterocephalus glaber | reverse complement strand
ATATATATAATGATCACATTCATTATAGGGAATCTGTACCTGTAAATAATATATTTTGATTTTTCTTTCTTCCCCAATTCCCTCCCCTCCCCTCCTTTCAACCCCTCTTCACCTCCTTATTTACAACAGCTTTATTTCCACATTTTCCTTATATTCTTTTTTCCTTTTCCTTTCCCCCTCCCCCAAATTTGTTCTCCTTCCTATTTGGACATTTTATTCCTATTTCCCAATATCTATTATACATTCTGGTTCTCATTTATGCTTTTGGTTTCCCTCACTAGAGAAACAATGTGATATTTAAACATGTATGCCTGATTTACTTCCTTTAAGAATATGATCTCACAGTGCATCCATTTACCTTAAAATGTCTCAAGTTTATCCTCTTTTATGGTAGAGTAGTACTTGCTTGTATGAAAAAAGCACATCTTTTTCTTCTAATTGGTTGATGGGCATGTGGGCTGATTCTAAGATTTAGCTATTACAAACTGTGCTGCTATAAACATGGCTGTGGTATGATACTTTTAATGCTTTCAGGAAGATAACAAGGAGGGGAATAGCTGGGTCAAGTGGAACCTCTAGTTTTAGTTTTTTAAGGAATCTCCACAGTGATTGCACCAGTCTACATTCCCAGCAGCAGTGGAAAACAGTTGCTTTACCCATAGCCCCACCAGCATTTGTTATTGGTTGATTCCTTGATAATAGCCATTCCTTCTAGAATAAGATTGAATCTCAGTGTTAATTTGCATCTCATAAATGACCAATGATGTTGAACATTTTTTCATGCATTTATTTACTGTTTATACTTCTTCATCTGACAAGTGTCTATTCACTTCAGGTTTCTCTGTTTGGTTTGGGTCTTTAAATGCGGGGGCTTTTAAATGTGGCTTTATTTTAGTTCTTATATTCTAACATTAGTCCTTTGTCTGAGAAACAGTTGGCAAAGACTTTTTCCCAACCTGTGGGTTTTCTCTTCATGATATTGGTGGTTTCTTTTGCTGTGCAAAAACTTTTTAATAAGATGAGATCCCAGTTTTAGATTCTTTATAATATTTTTATGCAATTGAGATTTTAATAAGAGCATTTTTAAAAAATTAATTTTATTTGTACATTTTAAGTATACAATATAATGACACTCATCATTGGAAATTTGCACCTTTACATAATCTCTCTTAGTTCTTATTTTTTCCCATTTCCCTGCCCTCCCTTCTACCCTTTCTCCCTTATTTAAAAAGACTTTGTTTCCATTGGTTCCTTTTCTCATATTAATTCATTTTGCTTCTTTCCTTCCCCTAATCCCTTCCAATTACCCTTCCCCTTTGGATTTTCTTCCTATTTCATAATATCTATTATGTTTTTCAATCCTTATTTACTCTTTCAGTTTCTCACACCAGAAAAACTGTTCGTTACTTGGGCCGGGGATTTAGCTCAGTGGTTTCGTCGCCTGCTGCGCAAGCGCAAGGACCCGAGTTAGGTCCCCGGTACCAAAAAACAAAACAAAACAAAAAACTGTTCATTATTTACACGTCTGTTCTATTTATTTCACTTAAAGAGTATCGCCTCAACATGCATCCATTATATATAACTATAAATGTCGCTAATTTCTCATTTTTTTATGGCTGAATGGTACTCTTTTATTTAAAACACCCCACATTTTCAGGCTGGGGATTTTGTTCAGTGGTGCGGCTGACTGCCTCACAAGCACAAGGTTCTGAGTTCGATCCCCAGTACCAAAAAAAAAAAAACACACACACACCCCCACACACACATTTTTGACATCCAGTTTCCATATGATAGGAAATTGGGCTGTTTCCAAGTTTTAGCTACTACACACTGTGCTGCTATAAACATAGGTGCACATATATTGCTTTGGTATGATTCTTTTAATCTTTTGGGAAGATACCCAGTAGGGAAATAGCTGGGTCATATGGGAACTCTAATTCTAGTTCTTTGAAGTATCTCTATACTGATTTCCACAGTGGTTGCACCAGTTTACACTCACAGCCCCACAAGCATTTGTTACTAGTTGATTTCTTGATAGCACGCATTCTTTCTGGGGTGAGTTAGAATCTCAGCATTGCTTTCATTTGCATGTCTCGAATGACCGGTGATGTTGAAAATTTTTTCATATGTTTATTTGTTATTCTTTGTCTGAGAAATGTCTGTTCATTTCAGATGCCCATTTTTGGATTGGGTCTTAAGTTTGGGGGTGTCTGATTTTTTAAGTTATTTAGATATTCTAGATAGTAGACCTTCATCTGAGTAACATCTGGTAAAAATTTCTTCCCACATTGTGGGTTGTCTCTTCATGCTGTTGATGGTTTCTCTTGCTGTGCAGATGCTTTTGAATAAGAAAAGATACCATTTGTTGATTCTTTGTGCTAGTTCACATGCAACTGAGGTTTGGTTCATGAAATATTTTCCTACTGAAAGGTCTTCAAAAGTTCTACCAAACCTCTCTTCCAGCTGATTTAGTGATTCTGTTTTAAAATTTAGATCTTTAATCCATTTTGCTTTTAGTTTAGTGCATGGTGAGAGATATAGATCTAGTTTTAATCTTTGGCAAGTTGAAACCCAATTTTCCTAGTACCATTGATTAGAGGCTATCTTTCCTCTAGTGAGGGTGTTTGGCTCCTTTGTCAAACATGAGGTGGCTGAGTGTATCTGGAGTTATTTCTGCATCTTCTAATCTGTTCCACTGATCCTCAGATCCATTTCTTTGCCAGTACCATGCAGTTTTTATCACAGTGTCTTTGTAGTATGGTTTCAAGTTGAGGGTTGTGATACCTTGTACCTTGTCTTTGTTGCCTAGAATTACTTTTGCTATTCTAGGTCTCTTATGGCTCCAAGTAAATTTTTGGATTGTTTTCTCAAGGTCTGTGAAGCATGCTGTTAGAATTTCAATTGGGATTGCACTGAATCTATATAGCAGTTTAGAAGTATGGCCATTTTCACTATATTGGTTCTTCCTACCCAGAAACAAGGGATGTCTTTCCTTTTTCTGATATCCTTTTCAATCTCTTTTTTGAGAGTGCTATAGTTTTCAGAATAGAGGTCTTTGATTTCCTTCATTAGGTTGATTCCTAGATATTTCATTTTTCTGGAAGCTATTGTGAAAGGCCTTCTTCTTCCAGTTTCTCTTTCATTGAGCCTGTTGTTTATATACAAGAAGGCTATTAATTTTTGTGTGTTGATCTTGTATCGAGCTACTCTACTGAATCTGTCAATAAAGTCTAGAAGTCTTTTGGTAGAGTTTTTTGGGTCTTCTATGTAGAGTATCATATCATCAACAAATAATGACAATTTAACTTCTTCCTTACCTATCTTTAAATCCTTATATCTTTATTTATATCTTTATATCTTAATATCTTTATTATTTTTATTTCTTTCTCTTATCTAATTGCTGTGGCTAATGTTTCCAAAACTATTTTGAGCAGGAGTGGTGATAGTGGACATCCTTGTCTTGTTCCTGCTTTTAGTGTAAAGGATTTCAGTTTTTGACCTTTTAGTATGATATTGGCTGTTGGTTTTTCACAGATGGCTTTTATCAAGTTGATATAGAGAAAGTCTATTCCATTTTTTCTTAGGGTTTTTATCGTGAATGTGTCTTGGATTTTGTTGAATGTTTTTTCTGCATCTATTAGAAGATCACATGGTTTTTGTCCTTGGTTCTATTAATATAGTGTATTACATTTATTGATTTTCATATGTTGAACCATTCCTGCATCCCTGGGATAAATCCCACTTGGTCAAGGTGTATTATCTTCTTGAAGACTTTCTGTATTCTGTTTGCCAGTATCTTATTAAGGATTTTTTGCATATATGTTCATTAGTGAGATTGGCCTACAGTCCTCTTTTTCAGTTGCATCTTTGTCTGCTTTTGGGATCAAGGTGATGCTTGCTTCCAGGAATGAATTCAGGAGTATTGCTTCCCCTTCAATTTCATTGAAGAGTTTAAAGAATAGTGGCAATAGTTATTCTCTAAATGTCTTGTAGAATTCAGCAGTGAAGCCATCAGGACCTGGGCTTTTCTTCCATGGTAAGTTTTTAATGACATTTTCAATTTCATTGATTGATATTGGGTTGTTTAGAATTTTTAGATCTTATTCATTCAACTTTGGTAATTCATATGTATCTAGGAATCTGTCCATTTCTTCTGTGTTTTCCATCTTATTGTTATATAGGTTCTCAACGTAGGTTTGATGATCCTCAGGATTTCTGCTGGGTCCATTGTAATTTCATGCTTTTATTCCAAATTGCATGTATTTGGGTCTTTTCTTTCCTTTTTTTATAAAGTTGGCTAAGGGTTTGTCAATTTTGTTTATTCTTTTGAAGAACCAACTCTTTGCTTTATTGATTTTCTTCTATCATTCTCTTCATCTCAATTGTATTGATTTCTGCTCTGATCTTTATATTCCTCCCTTGTATGAGCTTTGGCTTTGTCCTGCTCTTCTTTTTCTAGAAGCTTGAGGTTCAACATCAGATTGTTTACTTGAGCTTGCTCTGTTTTCACTGCTATGCATTTCCCTCATAAGATTGATTTCATTGTGTCCCATAGATTTGGATAGTTGTATTGACATTGTCATTTAATTGTAGAAACTGTCTGATTTCTTTAATTTCCTCTGTGACCCATTGGTTATTCAGAAATGTGTTGTACAATTCATGTGTTTGTGAAATTCTTGCAGTTTCTTTTGCTATTGATCACCAATTTCATTGCACTATGGTGTAATAATATACAAGGGATAACTTCAATTCCTTTGCACTTTCTGAAGCATGTTCTATGAGTGAGTATGTGGTCTATTTTGAAGAATGACCTGTGTGCAGCTGAAAAGAATGTGTATTCTGATTTTGTGTGGTGGAACACTCTGTGAACATCTGTTACATCCATTTGTTCAAGAGTTTGATTGAGTTCTAGTATTTTGTTGTTCATTTTTGTCTAGTTGATCTATCTGTGACAATGGGTCATTGCATTCCCCCACTACTATTGCACTAGTGCTTATTTGATTTTTCATGTTCATTAGTATTTATTTTATATAGTTGGGTTCACTAGCATTTGGTTCATATATATTTATGATTTTTATCTCTTCCTCTTGGATTTTTTCCCTTTCCATAATGTAATGTCCTTTGTCTCTCTTAATCAGTGTTGGTTTGAAATCCATTTCATCTGCAAAGAGGATAGCTACTCCTGCTTTTTTTCAAGTTCCTTTCACATGGAGTATTGTTTTCCACCCTTTAATTTTCAGTTTATGAGTTTCTTTCTGAATTCAGTGTGTTCCTTGTATGCAGTATATTGTTGGATTTTGCTTCTTGACCCATTCTGCCAGTCTATTTCTTTTGATTGGTGAAGTGAGACCATTAGCATTGATGATTATACCTGATAAGTATTGACTTATTTTTTTATGACTTTTTCTTTCTCTTGGATTCTCCCCCTTTGCATTTAATTTCTTGTCATGCCTGATAGATTCATCCTTCTGGGCTTCCTGAGGTTGTGATCCTCGTTGTTATTTCCTAAGATATTGTTTAAAATTTTTTGGAATGCTGGTTTGGTATTCATGAAGATCTTCAGGTGCTCTTTGTCATGAAAATATTGTATTTCTCCATTAATTTTGAACGATAGTTTTGCAGGGTACATCAATCTGGGTTGGAAGTTGTTTTCCTTTAGGGCTTGGAATACTTCACTTCAGGCTCTTCTTAACTTGAGTGTTTGTGTTGTGAATTCTGCTGTGATTCTGAGGGGCTTTTCTTTTTATATGTTTTGTTTCTCCTCTCTAACTGCTTGTAGAACTTTGTTCTTCTGTTGGGTTTCTGGAATCTTAACTATTATATGCTTATGTGTAGATTTTTTTTTTTTTATCACGGCCATTTGGAGTCCTATATGCTTCACTTATCTGTATGTCAAGTTCTTTTCCCCTGCTTGGGAAGTTTTCTGCTATCACTTCTGTGAACAGTTTTATGTCGTTTGCACTCTCTCCTGTTTCTTCTTTGACTCCAATCACTCTTATGTTATTCTTCTTTGCATCATCTAGTAGCTGCTGGATTGATTTCTCATGGTCCCTTACTATTTTTTAAGAAATTTTTCTTTTCCTGGTCACTAATTGCAACCCTATCTTCTATATGTGAAATTCTGTCCTCACATTGGCTCATTCTGCTCTGTAAACTTTCAATGGAGTTTTTAATCTCCTAGAAATCTGTTTACATTTCTTTTATGGATTCCATTTGTTTCCTATGTTGAGATTCCATCATGTTCCTCAGCTCTTCTATTGTTTTTTATCTTTGTCCATTCTAGATTTATTAATCATGTCTTGCACTATGGATACAATCTCTATTGTTATCTGAGAAATTGTTTCTGATTTTATTTTTTCCAGATCTTCTTTTGTTTCCAGATCAGGGAGTCATGGTTGTTGAATATCAGATTGCTCCATTTCATTGCCCTTTGGAGTTGCCTTAGGTGATCTGGAAGTCTGGTCTTGAGACTTGTTTACGTGTTTTCTCATTTCAACAGATGCAGCCACTGTGTCTTTGTTGAGGCGATTTTTTGCTCATCCAGTAGTCTTCAATTTTTGACAAGCCACTGAGAGGCCTTTTCTCGGCTGCTCACCACTGCACCAATCCTGGGTTCAGAATGGTGGCCTTCTCTATCCCTGAGCTGCCCTGTTGTCTGGGTAGTATTCCAGGTGGGACCTGTGCATAGTTGGGATGGTATCTGTGTGTGCCTTTGGGTGTGGCTTGCCCCCTGCATAGCTGTTGTCTGGGAGGGCCTTTGGCTGGGTGCTGTGCACCCTAATTTCTGGTTTGTGAGTGGGCTTCTGGCTCGGGTCTGCAAACACTTAACAGTGGTATCTGGGCAGGCCTCTGGCTGTTACTTGGCCATTTGTATAGCTCTTTTCCAGGTGGGCCTTTGGCTGGGTCCTGTGGGCCTAAGCTGCTGGTGTCTTGGCATGGCCCAATCTGGGACCTGTGCACACCTGCTCAGCTCTGATCCATGCGGGTTCTCCCTGGGATCTGCACACACTTACTGGGTGGGCCTCTGGCTGTTGCTTTTGTGCTTGTGCAGCTCAATAAGAGCATTTTTTAAAGGAGTGTATACTATGGAAAATATTAGATGTCTAGAGAGCTTATTCATAAAACTGTGTATCTTATTAAAATTACCATGTGCATTTGAGAAGTGTCTCTTTTTTATTTACTGTGCATTTTTGTGTATTTTTGTATTATACTATAAATGTTGGTAGATTAGCATAGTTGATAGTATTTTTCAGATGTTATGTTTTTACTCTTTTTCTATGTTTGTTCAATCAGTTTTTGAAAGAGGAATGCTAAAATATTAAACTATGATAATAGCTTTATCTATTTTTTCCTTTAATTCAGTCAATTTTTGGTTCATGTACTTTGGAGCTCTGTTATTACAGGTGTGAATATTTATGTTTTTTTCAGGTATGAATATTTATGATTGTTCTGTATTCCAATTGGCTTTACCATATTATATGGGATATCTAAATGTCATTGTCTTTGGTAATAATTTTCATCTCAGGTGAAAATCTTTGCAAAACCTAATCATTTTATTATCCTTTTTTTTTTTGATAGCCCTCACCTCCTATGTTAACCATTTTTTATGTATTTTTTCCAACTTTTTACCCTCAATTTATGTCTTCATACTTAAAACATGTGTCTTATAGAATGCATATAGTTTGGTTTTTTTCTATCTTGACCATCTCAGAACACTAAAGTGTTCATTAAAAATAATATAATTGCTACATGTTGGAATTAGAAATGGTTAGATCTTTAATTTTACTATTTATTTCTTTTTATCAATAGGATTTTTAAATTTCTCCTTTCTTTCATTTCCAAGGTTTTGTACATTTTTTTTTTCTTTTTTTTTGATACTGGGGATTGATCTCAGGTCCTTCCTTGCGCTTGTGGGGCAGGCACCAGAACCACTGAGCTAAATCCCTGATCCCTTAGGTTTTGTACATTTTAAAACATGCATTTAGGGCTATGTGGTGATGCACATCTGCAATTCTAGCACTTGATAGGCTGAGGCAGGAAGATCACCATTAGTTCAAGGCCAGCATGGGCTGCACAGTGAGTTCAAGATTAGCCTGACCTGCGTAGCAAGACACTGTCTCAAAAATAAGTCAGTAATTTTAATCAGCATTGCATTAAATCTACATAGCAGTTTTGGTAGTATGGCCATTTTCACTATATAAATGTAAACATATTGTATACCTAAAATGTACCAATAAAAGAATTTAAGAAAAAAAAAAAAAGAAAGAAAGAAAGATGAGGAAACCTATGTTGCTCCATCTTCATAAAAACCCCATCTAGGGCCAGGGATTTAGCTCAGTGGTTCTGCCGCCTACCTTACAAGTGCAAGGTCCAGAGTTCAAACCCTGGTACAAAAAAAAAAATGTAAATTCATAAACAGATACTTGATGTTCAAAATTAGGTTAGCTACAGTTTTTAGGGCTATATTTTAAGTTGATACATTTGAAATAGTGGAAGAATGGCAACAATAAAATTGACATAAAAAATTAAAAAAATAAGTCAGTAAATCAATCAGTCATACATTTATCTGTTGACTTATTAACATCTTTACATTTTTTAGTATTTGCTTAGCAATTACTTTAATTTGTTTAGCAATCCATGTTTAATTTTTCATAGTTCACTTTCAAGTAATATTCCACTTTGCAGAAAACGTAGAAATCTCATTACGTTAATGTCAATTTATATATTCTTATTTTATGGTGTAATTTTAATAATATTGTTTCTACATGCATTAGAAACCACATGGTGGCAAAATTTTACTTTAAACAATCAAAAGGAAATAAACATTTTATTTTTACTGAGGCATTTACCATTTCTGGTAGTCTTTCTTCCTTCCTAAATATCTGAATTCCCTTTTCTTATCATTTTTCTTGATCCCAAGAACTCCCTTTAGGGCTTCTGCTGGTATAGGGCAGTTGTCAATGGATTTTTTTCAGTCTTTACTTACTCAAAATATCTTTTTTTCATCTGTACTTCCATGTTTTACATTTCTGCATTTTATGGGGGTTTATTATTTTAGAATTTAAAACAAAAATTTCCCAGTTTTCTGTCCTACATTAAATTTTGATTAAAAGTAAGCAGTCATCTCTATCCTTGTTCCCTCTCTGTAAGGTGTTATTTTTCTCTGTTGGTATCAAGACTTTTCTTTCAATATTTGGTTTTCTACAATTCAACTATGATATGCTTATATGTGGTTTTTGTTTTATTTTGTTTGTATTTATACTATTTGGAGTTCACTGAGCTTCCTGAACTATAAATTTACTGTCTGAATAATTTTGAGTGTATATTAAAGCATTGTGAACTATATGCACTTTATTGTTCATAGTCCTCTAGAACTCCTTTTACCTTGCACTCCATTATCCATTGAAGAACTTCTCATTTCCCCCTCTCCACAGTTCCTGATAACCACCATTCTAGTTTTTGTTTCTATAAGTTTATCTACTTTGGATACACCATATAAGTAGAAATATGCAGAATTTGTTTTTGTATTATTGGTTTATTTAGCTTTGCAAAATGTCATCAAAGTTCATTAGGTTAAATAATATTAGGTAACCTGTTGAGTAATAAAAGGAAAAACTGAGGTCAGGCCTATGGCTGTATGATTTTTCTTTTCTTGCAGGGTACATACTGAAAAAAAAGGAATATATCCTCTATTTTTACCTATTTCTCAGGTATTGGTTTATTTCTTGATAAATAAATCATATGGAAAAAGTAAATCATAATAATAATTATTAAATCTGTCATGGGCTCTGTATATCCCAGCAGTGTTCTAGCTGTTTCACACACATTGCCTCAATTAAATTTCACAATTATCTAAAGTTGTAGACATTGCTATTACTATGTTTTAGAAAGTAGAACACTGAGGTTCAGATAGCTTATCTAACCTTCTTCAGGCCAATGCTTTACAGCTCATAAGTAAGGAGCTGAGATTCCTACTATCCATTGTACTAACTACATTGTCAACTGCATTTAAGTAATGCAGTGAAGAATTATTTAATATTTTGCAGATATCGCACATTCTAATTTGGTGTATCTCCAGCTATTATCAAGAGTATACTTACTTTTCAAATTCCCCTTTTCCTAACTTGCTAACTTCCCCCTTCTTTTTTTTCCTGGAAAGTTTTGGAGCTTTTTTCAATTCAATGTCCATTTCACAGATACTCTCCACTAAAGCCCTCACAGTCTTTCGTGCTCTTCTCTACCATGTACACCAAAACACAGATTCCAAATTTGTACTGGATCTTCAGGAATAAGGTAGCAGACTATGAATTAGAAACAGATACTCTTCTGTGGGTTTGATATCAGGATATAATAGCTTTATGCAAAAATATGTGTACATATTCATATCAGTCCTCTAATAAGAAATTCCCTTTTTTGCCCCAAGTGGAGAAAAATATTTTCTTCTGGTTATATTATATGCAAGAAAGAGTGACAAATGTTCTCACAAAAGGTCAGATGATGAAGGATGACAGCATTTGCTACCCCAAAATATGCCAGTTTGGCGTAGGAATTATTATGAGCTGAAGACAAGTCAAAGAAGCAGACCCAAGAAAAACTGTTTTCCTCTGGAGCTTAAGAAATGTGTGGACAAGAAACTGCACAGGGCAAACAAAATCTGCTGGAATCCAAAGAAAAAATGCTAATGGTCTACCTATCCAGGGAGGAGATGCATTCTTCAAGGAGGAGGATGTACTGGTTTAGAGATTAAAGAATGACAATGAGAACTTATTGCAGATTGTATTAGCACCCCAACAAAGAATATCAGATCACTGTACAAGTTGCTTACTATAGAACTGATAAAACGCAGCAATTCAGTCCAGATATAAACTCTATCAGAATGCCTTTTCCCCAGTGCCAACTTCCCCCTTCTTATTACCATACTTTGAGTGAAATATATAAAATTACTTGTAAAACTTTCCTCAGTCTTTTAGTTCTTGAATTGTCCCCTCTCTTTTAGTGGTAGGAATGTAATAGCATTACAAGCACAATTCAGTTTGAGCTCTAAGAATTAAATCATTAAAAAGCAAATACAGCTCCATGTGAGAAATACCCATTGGGGGTTAGTAAGAACTGTTCTAACAAAGAAGCAGCTGCATTGAAAAAGGTTGTTTAAAGAAAATATTTTTAGTTCCTTTGGATTTTCATTTTCTTTTTTGGAATTTTAGCATTATTGTATTTCATACCTTATGTTATAACAGTTTACATTTTGCAGCCAAATCTCTAATTGTAAACAATTTTACAATGTTTTAGAATCCCTGATGGAAAGTGTGAAATATTAAGTAAATGGATACTCCAGAAGAAAGAATCTAAACCTTCTATAGACCAAAGACCAAGTTGTGATATTTATACAGATGAACTAGAGAGCTGCTGGTGAGTCAAATTTCCCCCTGTAATATCTAATAATAAAGCCTATACAGGATCATTGACTTCTTGAACAAAAGTTCAAGCCAATTGGTGGACAATATTAATCACTTGGATGACCTCAAAAGTAAAATTCAGCTCCTCTTTGAATTCATTTTTAGTTATTAGTGCCATTACCATTATTGCAATAGATGATTCTACTTAATATTCTCACAAACCTTATAATCCCAGAATCCACTTTCAATGTATCATCAAATTGAACTTCAGAGAGGTAAAGTACCTTACATAAGTTTAAAAAATTTACATATAGCAAAAATAAGATTTGAAATCAATGCTGTTTGATTCAAAACTTTTTTCCTAACTTCAGATCCTATACAACGCAGTTTAGGATACTTCTGCAAATTTCCTTATGTATAACTAAAGACACAAAAATGAAAAGATACTTCTTAGTTCCTCAATCTTTATTTTTTTCTTATTCTTTCTTAATAGATTTCTAATTTTAACTAGATACACCAATATCCTGTTATAAGATCACATTTCACAGATTGCACTGCTGTGTGACATTGTGATTAAGTTCAACTAGGTGAAAATTATATAGAATTGTGCAAGTATTTTTGAGAGGTCTCCTTAAAAGTCAGATATTATACCTATTTTCTTCTTTCCTCATCACATTTTACTTCATAGGATGTGATTAAAATACCTGGAACTCCAGCAGTTACATTTGTCTCTAAGTAGGAACTGCTCATCCTAGGGGTGATAGACAGAGGTTTCAAAGAACCTATCTGACAACTGCTTAACTATATCTTCTTTACAAATATAGGAATAGTTTTTCATCTTTTAAAGTCATTCTATTTGGGTTATTTTAATTATTGTCATTAAATCTATTCCCCAAATTCTCTGCCTATAATTTTTCACATCCACAGGTTGCAGAATATAACTTAGGTACTCATTTCACCACTACATAGATAAAAGAAATATTGTAAAGATGACAGAACAGCCAGATTTAAAATACCTGGGTCTTGAAGGCTATTATTGAGGTGCTAAGCTAAATGTTTCTGGAAATACTCCAGTTTGGGGCTTTATTATGTAAGGGGATAAATCTTCTTTTTGAAAACCAGTTAAGGCACTCCACAATTTGTAGATAAATAGGTATCTCAATGCTACATTACTACACATAGAATAAAATCCAAACTTCCTACACAAATTTGCACAGTCTTTGTGATCTGGCTTCTATTTACATTTCTAAAAATCACTTTCTCACTGTATATTCTCTAAGGCCATTGACAATGACAGAAGTCATCTTTTTCTATATTTTCGGGAAGCAGATGGGGGCAAATGAGCCTAAGTAGAAGTTCCTTTCAGCCCCTTTTCAAGGCACAAATGCCATCATTTTAGAAAAAGCCCTCAGGGCCTAATCATCTCAATATTATTTCCCTCAGAGTCACCATTAAAATGAATTTTGGAAGGTGTATCAGTCAGCTTTACCACCATTAGAACACAATACTCAAAATTCATAACTTAAAAGAGAAGAGTTTTAATTTGACTAACAGTTTCAAGAAATTAAATCCATGGTTGGCTGGCATCAAGGTAGAAACATCATGGTGGTAGGACATGACAGAACAAAGATGCTTAGTTCATAGTGACAGGGAACCAGAGCAAAGGAACTGTGCCTGGGAGATAGAAATGAGGAAAAAGATATAATACCCAAGATACTTTATAGTATGTACACTTCCATGTTCCATTCAGACATACCCAGAAGTATGCTCTACCAAATCCTTGAATAGCTCCCAAACCTATCGTTGACAAAATCAAGTTTAATTAATACACCTCACCACTTGTCATCTTGACATTCAAACACATCTCCTTAAGCTGTACTTAATTCACAAATAAATACAAGGTCATAATTTCACTTAATATGATACAACTACCTTGTGTACAACTGGAAACATAATAATCCCTCCTGTAAAGCATCAACAGTTCCACTAATTTTCATAACTCAAAGTCTCTTCTGAGGCTCAAGGTAAACTCTTAGCTGTAAACATGTATAAAAATCAAAATCAAGTTACATTATCTCAAGATACAATAGCACAGGGCAAACCTCAATTCCAAAACAGAGGAATAGAGGAATAGAAAACAATCTTATCCCCAAACAAAACTGAAACCCATCAGAGTAACACTAAGTTCTGTAGCTCCGTATCTAGTATCCAGGACACACAGTGGTAAAATGTGGATTCTAAATTGCTTGGCCATCCCTATCCCTATGACCTTGCCATTTGCAACCAACATAGCTTCTCTCATGGGCTGGCTTTGCTTATATCCTATAGCTTTCCTCAGCAGATGTTCCACATTCCTGGAATCCCCACTTCTTGGATCGCCGCTGTAATTTTGGCTTCATTCTCACACTGTCATGTCTTGATCTTTCCAGGTGTTCCTTGCCTAGCCTACCAGGCTTTCCTTGGAAATCTGGGTGGAAGCCTTCTTGACTCCATAAATCTTGCATTCTGCCTGCCACTAACACCAGCATTACCTGGATGAAATCAAGATCTACCACCATCAGAGGCCAGACCCACTTATACCAGGGCTATAGTGGCTGCTCAATGTCTTGGATGACTTAGCACAGTGAAATAAATCCCAAAGAACCAACTCTTTTAGAGACCCTTCATAAGCTGTAGTCCAAGGTACTCTCTTTTCAAATGGAAAGTTTACACTTTTGCACTGCAATAGGTGTGGTTTCACTGATTTCTGAGCTGTCCTCAAGCTTTCTTTCTTCTTCTCTCTGTACAAAATGCTTTTTTTTTTTAAGAGCGTTAATCTCTTAAAACCATACTTCCTTGGGTCCTAATTTTACACATGATTTCTTCTGGGTCAAATTTAAGGTTTTTCAATTTTTCTGCCTGGTGTTTTGTCCCCAATTCTAACTATAAAACAATCTAAAAGTAGCCAGAAGTACCCCTGCCACAGACTGAATGTTAGGCACCCTCTGAACTTTCTTTGTCAGATCAATGAGTCCATTGCTCTTTATCTAATCTCCAGCAAAATCTTAGCATAGACTCTGTTTTTTTTTTTACCAGAATGTAACACACATGTCCTCTAGCCCAACTACTAATGGAGTCTTTGTTCCCTACCGAAAGCTCCCAAGCCTGGACTTTATTATCCACTTTATTACTCCACTTCTCTGGTACCCATTTTCTGTTAATCGTGTTTTTCTGTCACTGGGACACTGTACCAAACACCAACAATTTTAAAAAGAAGAGATTTAATTTGACTCTCAGTTTCAGGGGATTCAATTCATGATAGGCTTGCTTCAAGACAAAAACATCATGGCAATAGGGCATGGCCATGCAAAAATGCTTAGTTCATGGTGATCTGGAAGCAGAGCTGGGGAACAGAGCCAGGAAGGAAGGGGAAAGGGATCAGAAAGAGTACCCAAAGTCACACCTCCTTGACCTACCCAGACACACCCAGAAGTGTGCTTCACCAATGCCCTTACAGTTGCCACGCCCAAGTTGACATAATCATGCTCACCAATCACAGAGGGGATGCAATATTCTAACCATAGCAAAGTAAAGAATAATGTTTCTCCAAAGCTAATATTTTCCTAGATGTTTTCTTTACTGGCTTCAATCATTCTGCTCTTTCTTTGCACATTACTCTCTAAATTTGGTAACATCAGTCTTAAACTTTTGTTACAATTATTTGTAACTCATTTCTATACTCCCCGGCACTATCTCTTCTCTTTTTTGTCCTCTTTTACTTTCCCTCATTATTGAATGCTGACAGTGATACTATCCATCTATTGAGCTTGGGGGTTTATTATACAGCTGATGGAATTAGATGACACCAATTTTAAATGTTTCTCAGACTTGAAGTTAAAATACTATGTCACAAGCTCTTTATCATTACAAATCCAGAGGGATGAAATTCAAAACCTCAGAGAATTATTTCCTTTAGGTTGAAAATGTGTTTCCATCTGTGTGAAACTAAAAAGCAATCTGTGCCTCTAGCTGTAAAAATAGAGATTAATCTCTTTGCTATTGGTTCTCAATGACCTGCTAAAGCTGGGTGAAGACTATGACTTCTTAGGTACTATTACACATATTAGGTGCCTCACTTTTCCTTGGAAGTGATTTGAAGACTCCTTCAGTAATTTTAGAAGCTCTGATAGAGTAATAATGCCTTTGTTTCTAAAAGTCATAGTCATTAGATCCTGAGTATAAGGAGGGATTGCCTCCTCCTTGGATTGATCCTGGGCAACTTTGGTTGGTTGAACCCATTCCTCAACTCTACTCCACAGGGGCTGTGCAATAATGAATTAATCAACTTAAAACAGCTCAGAAATAATGATGCCAGATGTATATAATGAATTTTCATGTGAGGTCCAATATTCTTCTTTGGAAGAGGTAAACTAGGCCCTTTGTAGTCATTATGTCTCACTCAATTATATTACGAACAAAACAAAACAGAGATAAGAACTTGTTCTGTCTCATCAAGAGATTGTTATAATTAATAATTTTGCATAGTTTTCTTTCTGTTTCTCTCTCCAGATCTACTCTTCTTCCTTTTTCATCCCTTTACATGCTTTGGGAAGCTATTGTTTATGGACTCCATTGATAGACTCCTAAATCCACTGACTTTCAGCCAAGTTTGATGGAAGGAAGAAGCTAGAAAGAAAACAGAAGGAAGGAAGAAAGAGAAGTTGAAGTATTTACTACTCTTGAGTCTTACTTCCCAGGCCTGTGGGATTCTTGTTCTTTCCCATTGCACTAAGGGAAGTAGCAATTTCCCTAGCTTGCACATCTCAGGAATATTATACTTCTCATTGGAGTGCCTTAACCCTCCTATAAGTTCATAAATAATCTCTTCTTAGAAGTCTCTTTAGTTACCTATTTCCTTCTCTAATGTGAGTGATACAGCAGTACAAGAGGATAAGTGGCTAGTGGCAAAGCTAGGATGAAATCAAATCTGTCTGATTCCAAATCTGTGAGTTTTTGACAAGTGGCCACACCCCTTCTGTATATCTGCCCAAACGCTGAGCATCCATAATCTATACATGATGTAAGTAAGACACAAGAAATGGACATGATGTCAGATTGTAGTTCTGGGCTTATACTTTTCCATCTACAAGTCACTGAAACTCTACCACTTAGGTTTATTTTATTTTGTCTATATAATGACTACAATGCTATTAAGTCCTACCTAACTTGTAGAAATTTTCATAAGATAAAATTTTACCAGAAATGTAATATGAGAAAGAAAAATTACTAATCTAATATATAGTTAATTTTGGCCCCCCAATTTTTAAGTGCAGACAACTGTCTTTGTTTATCAAAACAATCTCTGGTTCTAGAATGAAAAACTTCATGATATGGTCAAGACAGACAGACAATATAGGAGAAAAAGTTAACTTGTTCTATATAACAAAATAGGAAGAATTTTAAACTGGGAAGCCCTCAGTGTATGAGGAGATAAGGTAGGGAGATGACAGTAGGTAAAGGGCATGAAGCCAGGAAACGTGGCAACAAACCAAAGTTCCCCTTAGAATAGCAGCACAGAGGAGAGTGATAGGACTCCAAGTGTGCAAGACAGTATTCCTTGTAATCACCTGATGTCCCAAAACTTCAGGAAGAGTCATCCAATTCTTTGGAAATTGAAGGAATGTGAGCAATATCCAGTGGGACAGTCTGAGGGAGAAAAGAACATGTCTGATCGAATATGTATAAGTCTTCAGTTACATGCAGACAGAGAATTGGGACCTTAGAGATGTCACCTGACTTAAAATATGATTTGAAAGTTGAGAGTGTCATTCTCAAATGCTTTCTAATATACATTTAGTGAAAGCAGATCTCAGACTATTTTCCAAACACAGAAGTCCATATTCTACATTTACCAAGTATCCGTTTGCATTTCTGAATCTTTCAAGGGAAATTTTGTTTTCAATGTGTTTATAAATCAATAGAAATTAACAAATTGCCCCTTTTTTTGTACTGAGGATTGAACTCAGGACCTTGCACTGTAGGGACCAGGGATGTAGCTCAGTGGTGCCTGCCTAGTAAGTTGCCATTTTTAATAGCTTCAGTGAAAGGAAATATTCAGATTATGTATATGTTCTTTTTAGCAAAATTTTAAAACTACATTTGACAAAGTTCTGCCTTGATGAGCAAAGTGCACAGTTAGAATCCAATTTTGGTGTTTATATTACAACACTGAGTCAGAGCTGGGGTGGACTGGAAGATGAGAAGGATGGAGGACAGGAGGAAGGGAAGAAAGGAGGGAGGAAGAAAAGAGGAAAGGACGAAGAGAAGGAGGAATTTCAGTGCACCACCATGAAAAAAAAGAGAGATGTCTATGTGAAGTTATATGTAGTATGGCTGACTTGACTTATTTCTAGAAGCACATGTTTGGAACACAAAAGAAAAACTAGAAGCTCATTAGCTGAAGGAAATAATTAAGTCTTAATTTTAAAATTTCTAAATATATTTAACAAGCATTATCCACAAGACTTAATAATAGTATGGAATCACTTATGAAACTTGATAGCAGGCACTCACCCATTTCCTATTTTTATTTCCATTTTTCAGTTAAACATTTTGCATTTTAAGATCTATAAATAATAGAGACTGTATAATTTAGGTACCAGAAATGGATACTTAATGTTCCATTAAATTAGAAACTGAAGCTGTATGATGTAGGCTGTGGCTTGCTGGCCAGAAATAATCAGGATCCAAGGAGGTTACATGTACATTTTGCTAGATACTGAAAGATTCGCCCATTGTTCTAAGAGGAAATATCAATGTATATCACATGGAAATGTATTCAATGTTAAAATAAAATTGTGTGATTGTGTGTACTTTCTCATATCAGCATAAAAATAAGAATACACTAGATTATGTTTTGTTTTTATAGATCCTAGATAGTAACAGAAAACTGAGTGTGAGAGTTTTAAGGAAAAATATGGTGAAATAACAGAGCAAACATTGGGAGCTTTGGAATATTTCACTTAGGTTTTGAATTCTGTCTCAAACATTTACTGAAATCTTTTGAGCTGATTGTCTTTGAGCAGATGCTTAAGTCCTCTATGCTGCAGATTCTTAATCTGTCAGATGATTATTCTAGTGTCAACCTCATGGATTGATTGTAAGCATTATATAAATATAAAGGACTTTGAACAGGTCCTTAATACATAGCACACCAAGCTCAAACATTATTAGCATATTTCCTCAAAGGATTTTTCTAGCTTTAGAAACTCTAAGCCTCAACCAGCTGGAATGGAAAGAAATATTCTGTGAAGAACTACTTTTCTGTGTTCTCTTTTTTCTCCCAATAGAAGTATATTTTTCTTTTTTCCAATATCACTGAACTCAGGCCTCACATTTTTGGATAAGGTCTTGCCTTGGGAAGAAAGTATTGATTAAATAGATGACTAAAAATAAAGTAAATAGCAACCATCTTTCCCATTTTGATACCCTACATTTTTGTGTGGATATCCAAGTACCCTTTTGTGATCTTCTGGCACTTTTCTGAACAGAGCCATTTCTTACCTTCCTGAACCTTTTTTTTAACCACTCCTTTAAGCAGTTAACTTGGAAATCAAGTATCTGTTGATTGAAGAGAATAATAAGGAAAAAGTAAGAAATGGTTACTTCCACAGTTTGGTGTCCAAGACTACAGACCCATCCAGGTGATTAAAAGAGATAATTTCAATTAGAGTAATAAATACTTCATTTCAGCATATTAAAAAGAGAGAAAAGCAAGATTGAAAGATGGAAGTTTCCTGAGGGGGCCATGGAAGCTGAAATAAAAATTTGACTGTAAGAATTTATCATAAAAGATATTGTCTGAGGGCCAAAACAGAGCCAGAGCTGAATAATTCAAAGAAAATGACCACACTTCACTCTATGGAGTCCTGTCCTTCACATTCATTCACAGGACAATGCTAACTAACCTTTTCTTAGGCCTCCTCTTCCCTGAGGTGCTCCCTCTATAGCTTGGCATGCATCTTCCCACCAACAGTGGCAATGGTCTCTACAAAGGCATTTGTCACTCCCTATGCGAGTTTAAACAAAACCAATTCTTTAAGTTTTCCATGGATGTTGGAACAAATTACAACAAACTAGTGACTTAATACAAATGTATTACAGTTGTAGAGGTCAGAAATCCCAAAATTAATATTTCATGGCTGCATTCCCTCTAGATGTCTAGGGGAGAATTTTTTCCTTGTCTTTTCTACTTTATAAAGGCTATCCACTTTCTTTTGTTCATGACTCCACATCATCTGGTTCTGTCTTCCTCCCTTTGTCTATGACTCTGACTTACCTCCCTCTTGAAAAGATTCTTCTTGGGCCGGGGATTTATCTCAATGGTTCCGCAACCTACCTCACAAGGACCCAAGTTCGATCCCTGGTACCAAAAAAAAAGAAAAAGAAATAAAAGGATCCTTGTTATTACACTGGCCATAGCTGGATAATCCAGGATAATCTTCCCATCTCAAAAATTTTCACTTAATCATGCCAGCAATCTTTTTTTTTTTTTTTTTTTTAACAGTATAAGGTAGCAAAACCACAGTTTCCAGGGTTTAGGACAAGGACAGCTTTAGAAGAGCTATTATTCAGCATACCATATCCATATTCCAGGACTATGTGACATCAGATTCTTGTTTCCTTATCTGCTGTTTTTCTGGTTACATTTTCACATTCTTTGAGATATGGAGCATTTGGCTTAGACTTTTAATCTTCTTCCTATAGAACCCTAGGTAAATAAAAATCGAGGTGGAGAATCCAATACCAAGGCCACTACTTTCTTTGGCACTCTCAACCCCAGAGATGTATATCTGTACTGGACCTCAGTCAGTCACATTGTTGTTCTTATCATTAGCCATGATATCATCCCCAAAATATCTCTAAATCAATTCATTTGAAGTAGCTAACTTTTAACCATACCTTCTATCCATTCAGTTCTGTTATACCTCTATTCCCAGGATTCTCTGTTATATAACATCATAAAGACCACCACATATTTTTATCCTTTCTTTTTTACTCACTTCTCTAGGCTCCATATAACCATATTTACCTCTGCACTTGGCCAGAACCATGTGGTTATTTCATTCAACAACTCTCTCACTAGTACCTTCAACTACATAACGTAATACTGTATCTATTTAACATAATGCAATGTTTGGCTCTTTGGCATCAGTACTGCACATCTCCATCCTACAGGCTGTTGAGTGCTGCTTGGAAAAAAAAGTATACTGGACAGAACCCATCTAATATTTCTTTAATTTTCTCTTTCTTTATCTGATTCCCTCAAAAAATTAGGTCTATTTTTCCAGTAGTTAAAGCACTTTTGTACAGAACTGCCTGGAAAGTGCTTTTGTAAATTGGCAGAAATCCTGACTCCATTCAAGAGATAGCAAGTGTTGAGTATAAGGTCAATAGTCCCTTAATTTTCTTAGGTAAGGATTTTGCTCTCTACTCTATAGAATTTTTTAATATTTTTCCAATAGATGAGTCTGCCTTTCTAATGTGCAATCTTTCTCTGACTACTTGAAGAGTAGAAATTACTTCAGCTCTTTTACTAAGAAAAGTAAAGAAAGATAGTCCCTAATATCCACAGTAGACATCCTCCCCTGGCAATGTGTCATTCACTTTAACATGGTGCTCATAGTGCTGCTGCTTGCTTAAATATGAAGAGAAGTGATTAGGAATAAATTCTGATCCAAAAGCGGTCCAACTTGCTCTTTGGTTAAAAATGCAGTTAATCAAATAACTGATTTCCCTGACCCCTTCTTGTTATTGGTATTATTTATTCTCAAAGTTGCACCTTTTACTTTATGGAGCCTTGTTGATACTCTATACCCTCATTTAATCATTTCAACTACCCAATAATGTAAATGGACCAAGGATTTTTTCAATTTTGTCAATAAGGACTGAAATTCATACATAATTCACATAATTCACCTAAAGCTGATGTGGTAGAAGTCAATCAGTTTAAAATTCCTCCACCAGGGGCTTTTTTCATCCCCAAAGCTTGAGAGAATATAAAAGTTGCAGTACCGTGTTTAAAATGAAATGCCATATAGACAGGTCTGATACCTTGATTTAGCAAAGAAAAAAGACATTGAATCTGAGTGATATCTTTGAAGCTTTTCTTTAGAAGATGGAGCCTAGTTTAGAACAAAGTTGGAATACTAAGAAGACGAAAGAAAGAAAAATGAGATTCTAAATTGAGATCCCTTGATTTCCAGAAATATGCATGACAATTTGCAAAGAACATAAAATTGCAAGCAGTGTGTGTAGTTGCAATTTTAATTTCCAAACATTTGCCAATTTTAAAATACAGCAACTTCACTGACATCCAAAGGACTGTCAGTGCTCATATGTAAATTGATAAGCTGCTTTGATCTGGTTTAAGGTTTTGAGGACAATACAGATGTT
The DNA here is from genome assembly GCF_000247695.1 of Heterocephalus glaber. The sequence goes on along the minus strand of NW_004624737.1, from coordinate 1,369,710 downwards.
TTCAGTTATTCAGCTGAGCGAATTAGAGGAACTTTGGTAATGTTTGTGAAGCATTTGGCTCAAGCTAAACCAGAAGGACCACTGAGGAAAAAGGAACAAAGTATAGTTACTCCTCTCTTTACAGTGCTGCTATGTCCTGCTAAGATAACTCTAAATTGAAAGTACCATAAGTCAAAAATACACTTACACTAAATCCATTGAACATCCTAACCTAGCAAAACTATACACTGGAGTTCACTCTATTGATTGTACACTTAATCTATTGAACATCCTAACCCAGCAACACTGTACACTAGAGTTTACTCTCTTGCTCACATGCCTGACTGTAAGCTGCAACTTGTTGCCCTCACCCAGCATCATCAGAGATTTGTAACTCAAATTATATACCTCTAGCAGATCATAGGGCTAAGGATTTAGCTCAGTGATGCCATTGCCTGCCTTGCAAGCTCAAGGTCCAGAATTTGATCCCTGTACCAAAAAACAAAACAAAACAAAACAAAATATTTAAGTGCTGAGGATTTAGCTCAGTGGTTCTGCCACCTCCCTCACAAATGCGAGGTCCTGAGTTTGATCCCCAGTACCCCCCAAAAATTAAAATCTCTCTACATTATTGCTGTGGATTTAGCTCAGTGGTTGCAATGCCTGCCTCATAAGCAGAAGGTCCCGATTTCAATCCCTGGTACCCTCCCCCCAAAAATTATCTCAGCAGACCATGAGAACGACTCATGAATATGTCTTTGCTTATACTTGAGCATCACCATGATATTCACAAGTCCCTCTAAAGTTCTCAAGAAAGCATACTTGTGACTACTGCACCAGTTTGAAACACACACGTAAGAGCCAGGGCCATAGCAAAAGGGATCAGGTTCATTTCTGTTGGCAGAACCAAGCAAGTAAAACCAAGGTGAGTACATAACTGTACCACAGAATGTCAGGTGTAGGCAAAAGCTCTACCCCTGAAATTTGTCAATTTACAAATGAACAAATTTTGTTAGCTATGCCTTATTTTTATTTTCTTTATTTCTCTTACTTTGTTTTTACTTTGAACATTAACTCTCAATTTCTGTATCATAAACTGTTGGTCTGTATATTTATATTATATTTATTGGCTTTTCTCTCTCTTTCTCTTCCCTTCCTTCCACAGAGAGTAGAGTTGGTAACTCTGACCTCATTCACTGACACTTGTAGGCACTCTAACACCTTTTGCCCACTCTACTTCAAAGGAGGCACAAACGAGACCACCACTTCACTAGAAAACTTTATGCACATGATAAGCATACTGAATTCTACTAGAATTTAAGGTTATTCATATCCCATCATATTCTGATATAGGATCACTCATCCTATTTAAAAAGTCTTAGAGGAAAGAGTGAGTCCCTTTTTAGCCTAGTTATAGTGCTTAATGGAGAGAGGTTATGTGCACAATAGGATTTATATTTTTGAATCTTTTTTACCAAGTGATACAGAAGTGAAGTTAGAATAGTAGTCAAGAATTGAATCTGGTTCTGCCACCAGCCAGCTCTGAGATCCAGACTGTACATACTGGCTACATTATCCCGGAGAAAAGTTGGGATTTATTCCATGTCTCTGAAATGCCTCTTTTGTATTATCAAGGCTCTTGCCAAGTCAAGGGGACATTGTAAGTGGACAGGAACTAGAATGTGTGCTTATAAGTGGACAGGAGCACTGGGAACTGAGAAAACTAGCATGGTCAATAGAAACTACCTTCCTGTCCCCATGCTAAGTCAGCTGTTCTTGGATTGCTGGTCATAAAATGGAACAAAGGAAGCTAATGATGTCATTAGAGTGTAATTTAATCTTTATAACCCCCTCACCCTAAAATAACCGGGTGTGAAGCAGAGTACTGTGGAGTACTATAGTCCAGCTGGCTACCGCTGACTACTTTTGAGTTCCCTCTGGGAATTTCTTTATCCAACCTGCCACTACTGGAACTTCTGGTGATTTCCTGTCTGGCTTGCTGCCATTGGATCCTGGCTATTAACTAGTGCAGTCTGCTGCCACTAGACTTTCCAAGTCTCTTCTGGGGACTTTCTTATATGATTTTTCATTTTAAGATTATCCTTTTCTGCTAATAGGTCTCAACTCTATTCTTTTGCATTTATAATTCAAGAAATGTTATCTCTCACAAGTCATCACTAAGTATTCCTTCAGCCTTTTGACTGTGGACAGGACCCTGCCAAACACTCCATTGATCTGGAAACTTTTCTTCCTATCTGTCTACCACTGTAGACTCTGTCCTTGAGACAGAAGGCCACAATATTAATGCCTTGTTTCCACAGTATCAATTATATATCCATAATACCAATATCAACAACAAATTTCACTTGAATGAATGAAGGAATGGAAGAATAAAAAGAACAGACATTTACTCCTATGGATTTAATTTCGCTTCCCTCCTTTCTTCCATTGCATTTGTTTGATTAACATTTGTCAGGTACTATGTATCAGACATTGTGGTAATAGCTGGAAATATATAAACCTTAAGAATCTAAACTTTTAAAACCAAAATAGAATGATAAAAACAACAACAAAGGACTTCTAAATCTTCACAATTCTAAAATTCTAAAGATTCAGAAAAAAATTGTGATCCTCTGAAAAAACATTTTGAGTGATTCTGCAAAGACTATATCTAAAAACAATGGTGACAGAGAAAATCCTACAAGAAAATCTAGACAGAAAAAGCTGAATTAGGTCAGAAGATGAGATCTGATTAGTGGTCACATTAAAGGCAGTTGGGACATTTTCTTAACCTTGTAATAAAATACATATAACAAGGTTTTCCTTTTTACCATGCTTATGTACATAATACATTATGTGTCATTAATTACATTTGTAATATTGTTAATTATTTCTGATGCTTTTCCATTATCCTAAACAGAAATTCTGAAATCAATAAGTAGTAATTTCCTAATTCTCCCAAGCCACTGTGTTTGGTCTGTTAGAATATTCTCATTATGGATACTTTTTACAAGGGAAATGTTCTTTGGCCTGTGGTTTATTTCACTTACCCTATGTTTTCAAAGTTAATTTATGCTATGGCATATATCAGAACTTCATACCTTTTTATGGTTGAATAATATGCCACTGAAAACATTTATATATTCCTCATATTGTTTAGCCACTAATTTATTGACCAATACTTTGTTTCTACCTTTAGTTACTCTAAATAAAATGAAATGAATATTTATGTACAAGTGTCGGTCTAAATTTGTTCTCAATTCTTTTCCATATATAGTTAGAAATGAAATCACCAAATCACCTAATAATTACATATTGAACTTTATGAAAAATCACCAAACCATTTTTGACAAAAGGTGCAACATTTTATGAAATTTACTATATCTACTTTTCTTTTGTTATCATATGTAAGATCTCATAAAGCTCAAGATCATGAAGACTTGATATTATGTTTTCTTCTGGGTTATTATTGTTTAAGCACTTAAATTCAGATCACTGATCTGTTTTGAGTTAATTTTTTTATATGGTGAGAAGTAGGGCTCCAACTGCATTCCTTTGCATGTGAAAATCAGCTATGTCAAAACCACTTGTTAAATGTTACACTATTGAATGGACAATCTCTGCCAAAATCAATTGACCATAGATATTTAGGTTTATTTTTGGCCTTTCAATTCTTTTCCATTTGTTTGTATGTCTATCCTTATTTAAATACTACATTGTTAAACATTTTTATTACAATGACAGAAACCAACTCAATCATTAGATTGAACCAAATGAAATTGCTGTATTTATATGTCCAAATTATTGAATATGATAGTTTCATTGATTTGACTAAATTGCTGGACAGTTCAGTTCGATTGTCAATTTGACTTGCTTGGGAGTGACCACAGCCTTCCTGGAGCACACTTCTGGATGTGTCTGCATGGGTCATGCAGGCATGACCTTGAGGTACTTTATCTGATCTCTGACCCCCTTCCTCTGCTCTGAGTGTAGGCTTCCATGAATTAAAAGTTTTGTTTTCCCACATTTCTCCACAATGATGTTGTTGTCTTGGACCCAGAAACCATGCACTCACTCAATCCTCTGAAAATATAATCCAAATAAACCTCTCTTCTTTTAAGTTGTGAGGATCAGGTATTTTCTCCCAGCAATGGGAAAGCTGACTAATACAATTATAAAACCAAAGACAGAGACATAAAAAATGTATTGGTTTCTATCACTTAGAATTTTCAGGTGCAATTAAACCTGAGTCTGAACTGACCTAGGACATTATTCAAGTCTGAGTGATATGGAAAAACTATAGATAATTCAAATTTATACCATTTCAGTTTAACAATCCCAAAGGAAATGGAAAGTTCCCTCTTCTGTCCAGTGAAGAATTCAGATTGATCTTGCATGAGTTACATACTGACGTATTAATCAATTCTTGTGGCCAAAAGGATAGACCCTAAAGATTATTAAGATTGGGCCGGGGATTTAGCTCAGTGGTTAAGGTGCCTGCCTTACAAGTCCAAGGTCCTGAGTTCAATCCCCGATACAAAAAAATATATATATATTAAGACTAAGGCTTATAGCCAAATTTGTGACTGGTGTGCTTTGTTAGCATATGATTAGAAATATCTCTAAAATCAGGTGGAATGGTTTGTAAAAGATGAAGAGCTCTCCTAAAAATGAAGGAAAAATATTACCATAAAAAAGAGAAAAGAAGGGGCCGGGGATTTAGCTCAGTGGTTTCTCTGCCTGCTGTGCAAGTGCAAGGACCTGAGTTCAATCCCCAGTACCAAATAAATAAATAAATAAATAAAGGGAAAAGATTCTTGACAGAAAAATATGACTAAGTCCATAACAAGTTGCTTGGACCCAGTGAAGTAATAGAATGTAGCTCTGGGAGGTTGAAACCAGCAAGAGGCAACAGATGATATTTCCTAGCAAGTTAGATGGTATTTATTTGCTGGTTTCAGTCTATAATTCAATTAAATTGTACTAGTTCTCCTGGTTAAGTCATTGGAGAGTGTGTAAGTCTTTATTTAATGGAGGAAAAAGGCAAAATGTTATCTTGAAGGGTCTACAATTTGGTGGAATAATTAAGACTGAAAACAAGAAACTGTTTTATCATAAAACAAGGTGGTAGTATGAATTATCCTCAGGAAAATATGACATATCAACATAGACCCTGAGAAGTGGGTGTTCAGAAAAACCTAGAGTAGCTAATCAGAAAAGCACTTAATTGTAGAAGAAGGTGATTCAAAGCAAGACTTGAAATGCTTATATTAGTGTTAAAATTCCCTTGCATAGCATCCATAGCAACTACACTAATCAAAGAAAGCATCTTCCTACATAACCAGCTACCATTATGGCATGAGGAATCTTCAGCCCCTATTCTTCATCTTCCTGTAATGATACATTAACCTACACAAAGACAATTAATGTAATTATCTAAACAACAAAAAAAGAACCATAAAAATATGGTGTATGTGTATGTTGGTTGTTTTTTTTTAAACCACCCAGCCACACATAAAGAACATATCAATACTCAATACAACCTAACGACCTTTTATTCCTAAAGACTTAATCAAAGGCTACTACAAAGAAAAATATATTCTCTTAATATAGGTTCATGCCATTCTGCCTCTGAGATGAGTCAGTGTTTTTGAGTTTAGAAAGGCTAAATTTCATGAATGTCTCTTATGTTAGTAATGGCCCACCTTTAAGAGAAAAGAGAAGAACAGTATACAATACCTTCCAAAGGCCTTCTTAAGTGCAAGTAAATATTCAGATTTGGAAGATTTCAACAGATCATATTTTATATCAATCTGAAAATTCAAGATCCCTATTTTACCAGCAAGACACCATTAAAAATTCATCCTCCACAGGACCCCCAAATTCTGTATAAACACCATCCAAATCTATGTCTGATCCCTAATCACATATGCATGAGCAGATTCCAAAAAGCTCATTCAAGTTTTAAAGATTTGAACTGATATTTAAGCTAAGAGTTAGAGTTATTTGTATTAGGGTTCTCTAGATAAGTGTAACCAATAGGATGTATGCAGGCCCATAAGAGGAAGTTTATTATGGGAATAGGAATATGCAGTTATGAAACCTGAGAAGTACCATAATACATTATTTATAAGATGGAGAGCCAGAAAAATCAGTGGTGTATTTGAGTCCAGGTCTGAAGACCTGTGATCCAGGGGAACTGATAGACTAAGTCCCAGTTGAAGGTCAAAGGCTGAGAATGAGGAGTGGGAGGAGGTGGAACTGGTGTAAGGCCCAGCTTGAAAGGCCAAGAACCAGCTCCTCTGAGGTGCAAGGACAGGAGAAGTTGGATATCCCAGTTCAAGAAGAGAATTTGCTCTTCCTCTGACTTTTTGTTTTGTTTGAGGCCCTGAGTAGATTGCAGGATGCCTGCCCACAGTGGGGTGAGGATACACTTCTTTACACCCTAACAATCCAAATGCCAATCTCTTCTGGAAATGCCCTCACAAACACACCCAGAAAAAATGTTTTACCAGCAATGTGGCACCTCTTAGCCCATCAACTTGACACATAGAATTAATCCTCATAGTTCTTTAGTAATCCAGTAAATTGGAAGATGAAATTTAATAAAAGATTTGTCTTCAGAGTGAAATGATAGACTCTCATGTCAACATATAACATACATATGATCTAAGATTTACATCACAAATTGCTCACTTTTAAAAACACAGTAAAATTTTCATTATGTCATTTTAAGCCACAAATTAGAGATAGTTAAATTGGTTTACTCTGTTTCAGAAAATTAGATGGTGCATGATATCATTTATCTTCAAAGTTTAGGGTCTGAGTTTGAGAAAATTAGGAGAATTGTCTTCCATTTGTCTTTTTGCTCTTTACCCTGTAGGACAATGTCATCCATGAAAGCCACAAATGTAGGTAATACATGTAATTTTGTAGTCCCTACATTAAAAGAAGTGGGAAAAATTACTTCTAGCAATACTTTATTTAACCTGGTATATAAATGTGAGGAATAATTCTGCATAATTTTGGGGAAAAATCATTTCACAATTAAATTATGATCAGGGCTAGTCTTGACTACAGGCCAGTTATGACATGCCTAAACATAACTCCATTTTTGCTTATGGTCACAGCTGAGACCTCAATGGTCCTGTGATGCTGTGATACTCAAGGGCAAGATTATATCAGCTGAAAAGAATAAAAAGGTCTTACTTGGGGAGGGACAAATTCCTTATCAGCTTAACTCATCCCACCTACTGTTGTAAGAATGTCTTTGCTCATCTTGACATTCTAATCAATATAAGACCCTTATCAGCATAAGATCCTCAACAGCATAAGATTCTCAACAGTATAAGTTCCTCATGGTCTTACAATTTACTGACACCCTCTGAGATATCTGATAGTCCCTATGAACCCAATAAATAGTGGCAAGCTCTGGATACCTTCATCTTTGCTGCCCAGAGCAGCATTGATCAGGCCCAAAGCTCAACTTCTCTAAGTCTCATTTTCTGTCTTTGCTTATTAATTCACCTTGTGCTGTCATGGCTCATAGGAGACCAGGACTCGCTGCGGGGGGAGGGGGGGGGTTCTGGTAACGTCCTCTTTCCCTGTTCCTTACATATAAAAGATATTATTTCAACATATAATATGGTTCACATTTGACAGTTTGTCCATGTTAAGTATTAATGAAATGTATATTTTATACACACAGTACATCGTTTTGGACTACTTTCAAGTCCTCAAAAGCCACATGTAGTTACTGGCTGCCATGTTGCACAATGCATCTCTAGTAAGAAATAGAAACTAAATTCCATTTCTCTTGGTCTACTCAATTTCTTACCCTATCAAACCTGTCTTCAAGCTAAGGAGGCCCAGGCCCTGTCCAACTCCCCTAATGAAGATGTACTTTGTTATTCAAGTAAGCCAGCAAAAGAAGATAGGCCTGGGACAATCCAGGGATGTGAAAAGGGACTCTCTCTGAATTGCTTTAGAAGACCTCTCCCTGATTGCTCCTGCCATATCATCAGGCCAAGAACCCTTGTTTCTGAATTGCAGGAAATGGAAAATTTTTTAAATATAGTATACAAAATTGTTTTAAAATAATATAATTATTAAGAGCACAGCTTTGGAGTAAACAAACAGGTTTGAATGATGACTTTGCCATTCTCTAGCTTTATCACTTTAAATGATTTTAATAGCCTCAGTTTCTTTATGTTTAAAATAGGGAGTGCCATGACTATTTTGTAGGATTGTTGTGAAAGGAAAAATTAACTGTGTATATAAAATTACACAATTATAGATGCCCAATTATATAATTACATTTCCTACAACTGTCCTACAAAATCCTATATATATTAAATACATAGGTATAAAATAGCTGGTGGAGTACACAGCACACAATCACTCAATAATTGCTGCTGCTGCTGCTTCTGTTGACAGTATTCAGAGAGGAAAGTTTGTTAACAAACCAGATTTTGTAAAATGTTTAACATGGCGAATTATTCATAAAAAATTCTGACAGTGATATTTGTATAGGTGACATGGATAGAAAAGTAAGGAGCATAACATTTCCAATAATTATTTCTAAAATCATATTTCAATAAAAATAAATTTATACATTTAGACATACTTTACGTTAAAACTTTACCATTTTAAATTTTGTGTCAGACAGTCCTTTCAATTATGCAAAACTTTAATTTCAGTTTTTAATTTTAAAGGTAGTTGTCATAGTAACTTCCATATGCTGCTGAAAATGGTACTAAAGAGAAATGCAAACATTTCCAAAGAATTTTTCAATATGTTGCAAAAATATTATAAAATATTTAGCAGAAGTACTGTAAGTCATAGTGAAATAAAGTACTCCATAGAAAACTAAAATTGCACGTAGCCAGAAATGTTAAATGGAAAAAAATGCATGTGTATGTGTAGTTTTGGGTTGTGGGGGAGAAGGCATTGTTAACAAGTCTTTTTTTAAAAATGAAAAGGTTATTGGGATCAAGCAATAAGCATTTTAATAAATCAGACAAAAATGATGAGATCAACTAACAGAATGAGCCTGAGAACAATTTCTTCTGTGTTGTCAGAGTAGAACTTGCTCAGCTATTACCATCTGGTGATTAAAACATTGAGTTCTTGTTATTTTATAACAAAATATTTGCTCTGGGGAAAGGTTGGAGCCTTTTGGATTGGTAGTAACTGCTCTTAATTTAAGTTCAGACTACTGTGAGGAGCAGGCCAGAATTTTTAGCTCTTTGTTGGTCAGAATACCCCATGATTTGCAGTCATATGTGGTGGAATACTTAACCTCAATTTAAAGTTTATTTTATTCCATTTTGTACTCAAACAGCATACCTGAGACTAGGAAATTTATAAAGAACAGAAATTTATTACTCAGAATGGAGGAGACTCCTGAGTCTACAACTGAAGGTCAGCATCTGATGAGGCCCTTCTTCCTGCATCCTTTTACCTCCAGAAGGCAAAAGGTCAAGGCCGGCCTGTCCAGTGTGCAAGAACTTTTTTGAGGGAACTTCCATCTTGCTTTATTTTTGTCTTTTATTAGTACATGTCTGCAGTACATAATGATTACATTTATCATGGGGAGTTTGTATACGTACATAACACATCTCAATTCTCTTTTTTGGTCTCCTCCTCTTCCCATCCCTTCCTGCTCCCACCAACTCTTCTTCCCCTCCCTATTTGCAAAATCTCTATTTTCATTTTTTTTCTTCAACTCCTTTTGAAATCCCTTTGCCCTTCATTTGGTCATGACCTATTACTTCTCTCAAACCCCTACTTCCTTAAAGTGTTACACTGGGGTTTGCATTTCTATAACATGAATTTGGGAGGACACATTCAAACCAAAGCTATTAATAGATTACAAACCCTGGCATTCATAGAGCCTGTAGGTTGCTAGATTCATTCCAATTCTCCAGGCATTGTTGGAAGAAGACATTGTTGTTTTCCAAATTTATGAGACCATATCACCCACATTTCAAATAAGAATTTCCAAAAGCTAAATAGTGCTCCAGGGACCCACCTTGAAATTTATGACTATAGTCAGAAAAACAGACATAGCCTATGGTCTGCCTCCTAAAAGTACTTCATACTTCCCCCTCCATCACCTCCTACACCAATAGATATCTGACATATATGAGTTTATGACATGATTTCCATAAAAAAGATAAGAAATATTTTCCTTTTTTCTAAAATTCAGCTACTATACTTATTGTGATATATCAATCATTTACTGTCATGTACCAAATTACCTTAAAATTTAGCATTTTAAAATAACAAAATTTATCTCACAGTTCCATGGATCAGAAATCTGAGCACAGCTTAGCTGGCTGTTTCTGACTCATGCCTTTTTTTCTTTCTTTTTTTCTCTCAATGTCTTTCATGTGGTTTCATCAAGTTATCAGCAGAGCTGCAGTCACATCTGAATGTTCATGTGGGAAGAGACAGTCTGTGTTGCTAGAACTCATTCACTCAGTGTTGGCAGTCACATATGGACCCCTCCCATGGCTACCTCCATGACAAGTAACTGAAGAGACTGTGAAAGAGGGCATACTCCTGAATTTTCTATTCATCAGTGCTAAGGCAATAAGGACATTAAAACCAGGAGCTGAAGATCACTGGGCCTTACCTATCTCACAAGCTGCCAAACAAATATTTACTAATGCTTTCACATAAATACAATACTACCTTGTAGTTAGTAATTATATCAAGCTCTTTACTAACAGTTTATACATTTTCTGTAAGCTTCTCAATGATGCTACTTAGCAAAACTACTGTCCCTGCTTTTTGGAAAGCAAAAATGAGAATCTTGGAATCTAGCTAAGTTTTCAGTGATCACATAACTTATAAATAACAGAATAAATATTAAATACCCTCTTTGAGGGCTGGAGATTTAGTTCAATGGTGCTGCTGCCTGTCTCACAACTGCAAGGTCCAGAGTTTGATCCCCAGTACAAAAAAAAAAAAAAAATCTTTGACTAGTCCATTGACTTTTCAACCATGGCTTTAGCTTTACTTGTTGGGGTTTATCTGGATCACTGAATGCTTTATTCTAAAAATGTAAGACCAAGGGCCTTACCAAATGCTCTGAGGAGCTGACTGCAGTGAAGAACACCCAGGAAGGAACACACTGGACAAGTTGGAAAGTAAAACAGACCTTTATTAGTCTGGCCAGATGGCACTCCCAAAGCAAAGTAACTTAGAGAGGCAACTGGCTCAGAGTCCGAGGCTGTTCTTATAGGGGGTTGAGGGGAAAGTTAACATATAGAATTAAAGAAAAGGGACAAAGGTTAGTGGTCGACTGTCACATATTGATGGTCAGCAGACATTTGCAGCTTGTTCTAAAAATTGTGGTGCCCGGAACATCAGTTCTGGGCAAACAAGGAGTTGAATAGTTTACTTTGGGACTTTAGGTCTGTTACAGATTTTATCTAGTGTCCCAAAACTAACAAGCATCTTTATCCATTAACTCACATTTAATCACAATGGGGCTGGAGAAAAGGAACAAAGATTATGCAGTCCCACAAAAAGGTAATGGAATGTTGTACCTATAAAACATTAAAAAGTCCATCAAATCATGAAAATTGAAATTAACATGTTTTTATAAAGATAAAAGTACTATTTCTGTTATTCTGTTCATTGAAAATCTTGACAAAAAATTCATTATTGATAATGCTTTAAAAAGAGACACTTCAGTTCTAATTATTGAAATGATAGAGTAAATTAGAATTTATTCCAAATAAAGAAAATTTTAGTTATCACAACATAATATAACAATTGAAGGGAAATGGATGAAGATTCTATTACTTTGAGGAGTGTGCAGGCATGCAGCTCAGTGCAAGAGTACATGATCAAAATTCCTGTCAAACAGTCTTTGTCAGAGAACCAAGAGTTCAGTTTTCACTGGAGTCAGAATACAGCAGAAAAGTAGCTTTTTGTTTATCCTGTTAGGTTTTCTCTGTACTATGCCTGAATGAAAAGAATAGATACAAATAAATACCCGCTATGAACAGAGAGTGAATTGAAAACACCAGAGAATTGTGTTTTTCTATAGTCTGAATTGAATTTAATCAGGACTGAAATCACATTCCAGAATAATGAGATCATTGACTGCAGAGACAAAACATGTCTCCCAGCTTTCTAGATTACAGGTTTGCTCTACAAATCTAAATTAGCTTAAAGTTTCTGAAATAATGCAGGGTTGAGGTGGCATGGAGTGAATAGGCAGAGCACAGATGATCTTTAGAGCACTGAAAATGGTACCTACAGCACTGGTAAATAAATGTCATTATGTATTTCTCCAAATACATAGAACGTAACTCTAAGAGTGAACCATATTGTAAATTATGGACTGTGGATGATTATGTTATTAAAGTTCACCAATTTTTACAAATGTATCACTCTGGTGGGGAATGCTGATAATGAGGGAGGTTACACACATATCAGAATATAGTAAATGTTTGTATCTTCCTTTCAGTTTTTCTGTGAACCTAACACAGTTCTTTTAAAAAAGTCTTTAAAATAATAATAATAATAATAATAACAATAATAATCATAATAATCAGGAAAGAGCATGTCAAGAGGTGGTAATTATTTCACTAAGTCTATTTTAAAAATCCAAATGTGACACAACTGAATTTATCTTAATTAATTTTAACTTTTTATAAAAGATACTAAGTGCTATTGTAAACAAACTCATAGTTTAGGAAAGGCCAAAGAAAAACTAGGAAATGAGGTAATTTGCCTTCTTTACCTATGATTCCTATGCTTGCCTTTCATTCTTAACAACTGATGGCTCGGGAGATTACATTATGCTCTCAATTCTTTCTTTATCCAGCAAAAACTGATGTACAGCATTCTGAGATCTCAAATTCACTCTCTGCTACAATGCTAAGAAACACTTTTAAGCAGAGAAGTTCTCAATTGATTATGGTAGAATACTTCTCTTTCTTTACTACCTGCACAACTTCTTGAGAAATACAATGCAGTTATTTTGTAATTGACTAAGGTGACATATAGGAAAGTAAGAGAAATTTATCTAAAATCTACCCTCCAAGCACTTAGGCACAAGCCAATAATATGATTCTAAAACTTGTATCTGAGAATGAGGTACTTGGCAGAGTAATAAGTGGGAAAAGGTGATCAGAGTCAAAGTTTTGACCAGAATTTAAAATGTTTTAATATTGTCTTTTGTGCTACAAAATAATTGCTGTCAGCTGTCACCCTGACAGTATCACATTCATTAAAAATTACATTATAAAATAATTGTTTTATTGGAGAAAAGCAGCTCAGAGTGAAAGAAATATTAATTTTTAGTGATAACATTGTTTTATCTGGGGGGATTTTAAAATAATGTTTTTGAGACTATAAAAACATATTGTTATTTCAAGACAAAGATAATAATGTTTTGATAAAATTTGACAAAAATAAACCTAATTTAGCATAAAAAATCTGGAATGTGGCAAAATATATTGATTTTCTAAAATAGCAAAATAAACTGCACTATAGAACTCAACCTTCTGTGTAAATTAAAGGGAACATTTCCGAGGAAGCAATTACTCCAAAGCAAAGCAGCTCATCTCAGGATATCATATGCTTTCAATGTATATCTTGAATTGAATATATCTTGAATTTATATATTTATTAATTTATTATATAATAAATTGAACATTCAATTTATGTCTTAAAATTTTTCTTCTCTTCCCTTTTGAGAGAGGGCTTCAAAAATCTCAGTACTATCATTTGGAACAGTTTCTCTTGTGGGGATACAGAAGTTCCTTCCTTCCCAGAATTAGTGGGAATTTAATAACTCTCCAGACATTAAAGAAAAAATTAAAGAACAGTGAAAGTAAGGGATGATGGTGACTGAAGGTATCCTTAGATGGCCTTGCCTTCCGTTGACAGGAAACTGTCTGAGGGAGAAATAGAAAGCTGTTCTCAGTCTACTTCAATATGTGCCTGAAACACTTTCAATACAGTACTATTGGTGTGTCCAGCACCTTGGTGGAATAGCTATGGCTGGGAGAAGAGGACTCAAGCACCAACAACTCTAACCTACAGAAGCAAAATAAGGAATGCTCTTGATGGTCGAAGGCACTGAGGGACTCAGATCATCTTTCCTCAAACATCTTGGACCTCCCAACCTAACAGAATAGTATGAATTTCTGACTGCAATATCATGGAGATTCACGAGTAACAGCAGCAGCCAGATGATGGGATTTCACAACTGGGCATGGAAGTTGCATAGATCTCATCTTCATAAATGTAATGTTCTCTAGAGTTTTTGTCCATTCAAAGATAGATGACACATACACACAAAAAAAGAGAAACAACAGATATGATGCCAAACTGTTGCACCAAAGCTTTGGTTTAATTTTACTTGTAAAGTAAAAGCAATATGACTGTACATTAACCTCATATATGCACAACAGTTATCACTATTGTAAATACAGCATTGCTTATACCTGTATTTCTCTACCCACTATCTATTCTCCAGTGCAATTGCTTGATAAGCTGATATATTCTGCATGTAGCACATTTCCTAATTCAATTATCACAGTTTAGCTCACATGAATTATTAAATTGCTTGCCAATGCTCTCCAGTCAAATACCATCAGGAACACACTCAGAGTGAAACAAGTTGAGTTTATTGTTTGTTGCAGTGAAAGAAAATGTACACCACAGAACCACAGAACATCTCGAGCATCTCAGGAAGAGGGTGTTAGAATTTACAGTTGGGGGTTGTATTATGTGATTTAGGGAAAATTCAATATAGGACTTTACTCTGGGCCAAATGCTTTCAGGAAGTGGGAAATTTAATTGTTTACTTCAATCAATCCTAAGGCAAGGGAAGATCAGACCAAGGCAAAGATGTAATGAGTAAAACAGCAACTGCCACTCCAAAGATTGCTGGCAACAGTAAAAGCTAGGAAGAGGCACAGGTTTCAAGGGGAGCACAATCCTGTCAACACTTTCATTTCAAACTTCTAGCTTCTAGAACTATTCAACAACAAAATGCTGCAGTCTTGAGGTATACAAGTATTATAATTCTTCCTTAAAGAAAATAAAATGATTTACAAGAACATGAGGAACAGGGTTCAAGGAAGCATCCTATGAATGCCAGGATTAAAAGTACTTGACATTCTTTTTTTACTTTTTTAATTAAATTCTTTTATTGGTACATTGTAGGTGTACAACACAATTACATTTCTCATTGGGAATTGTACCTTTACATAATGCATCTTGGTTCTTATTTTTTCCCCATTCCTAGCCCTTCCTTCA
>NW_004624737.1:1335475-1346764 GCF_000247695.1 Heterocephalus glaber | reverse complement strand
GTTGATTTCTTGATAGCAGCCATTCTTTCTGGGGTGAGGTGGAATCTCAGTGTTGTTTTCATCTGCATCTCTAGAATGACCAGTGATGTTGAACATTTTTTAATATGTTTCTTTGCTGCTTTTACTTTTTTGTCTGAAAATGTCTGTTCATTTCAGATTCCCATTTTTGAATTGGTTCTTTGAATTTGGGGAGTCAGATAGAAATCATTAATTGGAAAAGTACACCTCTGTGAATGGCCTTGGGCCTTGAGTGCCAGTGGCTCTTAGCTTTTAGTGTTAGAGCTGATGCCACTGATTAACACCAGTTAATACCAGATGCTGTTAGTTGATTCTGTGGGTTTCTAGTCTCTGTTACTGACCTTAGTCATCTGTTTGTCTCTGAAACTCTTCATGGCTAATAGCCCTTAATATTTATAGAATATTTATAGCTCTTTTTAAGGTGACCACACTGTCCACACTACTCAGGATAAGAATTCCAAGTAGATTTAAAGGTCTCTCCCAGCCCATACTACCTGAAAAACAAATCACAAGTAGATTTATAGAACCACTGGAGTGAGGCCTTATTTGAATAGGACCTGTGCTTCAGCACTGGGGAAGAGGATTTCAATGTGCAAGAGAACCCTCCTAGAGCAAATCAAGAAGTATGAGAAGACCTTTTCTTCCTATTTCACAGTACCAATTATACATTTTGATCCTTATTTACACTTTTAGGTTTTTACACCAGAGAAACTATTCAGTATTTACACATGCATGTCCTATTTGTTTCACTTGAGTATTGCCTCAATGTGCATTCACTTAGGTATAAATGTCTCTAATTTCTCATTTTTTATGGCTGAGTAGTACTCCATTTTATAAAAAAAAAACACATCTTCTTCATCCAGTTTTCAGTTGATGGGCACTTGGGCTGTTTCTAAGTTTTAGCTATTACAAACTGTTCCACTATAAACATGGGTGCACATATATCGCTGTTGTATGATTCTTTAAATTCTTTTGGGAAGATACCCAGTAGGGGAAATCTGGGTCAAATGGGACTTCCAATCCTAGTTATTTGAGGTATCTCCATAGTGATTTCAACAGTGATTGCCCCAGTCTGCTTTCCCACCAACAGTGGAGAGGGTTCCTTTCTCCCCACAACCCCACCAGCATTTCTTGATTTCTTGATAGCAGCCATTCTTTCTGGAGTGAAGTGGAATCTCAGCATTGTTTTCATTTGCATCTCTCAAATCATCAGTGATGTTGAACATTTTTTCATATGTTTATTTGCTGCTTTTACCTCTCTGCCCGAGAAATATCTGTTCATTTCAGATGCCCATTTTTGAATTGGGTCTTTATTTTCGGGGGTTCTGAAAAAGTCTAAAGGAGTAGGGGAAGTGGGAGGGATAGGGGAAAGGAAAGAAGGGAAAAGAAGAAATATGAGAAAAAGAAAAAAATGGAAACAAAGTCTTTGTAAATAGGGAAGGGTGGAGGGGGTGAAGGGAGGGCAGGGGAATGGAGAAAAAATGAGAACCAAGATAAAACATGTAGATGTACAAGATCCCAATGATGGATGTAACTGTATTGTATACCTAAAATGTACCAATAAACTTAATGAGAAAAAAAAGAAGTATGAGAAGACTGCTGCTTATATAGAGCAGCAGGTCTGCGATTGGCACAAATTCAAGACTGCTGATTTAAGCCTACTGATTGGACAAAATTCAATTCTACAATTAGGCTCAAATTCAACCCACTCCAGTAAAGCCACCTCCCAGAGTGGGTGCAGGGTGCATAGATCACCTCCAGCTGTCCCAGTGGTAATTTGAGGGAACAACAGGAAACTCAGCTTCCTAAATGACAGCTGTTGTATCTGCAAAAATGGCAAGGCTGGTTGAAGGGAGTGCAGGGGAATGGGGAAAAAATAAGAATCAAGATATATTATGTAAAGGTACAAACCTCCAATGATGAATGTCATTATATTGTATATCTAAAATGTACCAATAAAATTATGTTTTTAAAAAATGGCAAGGCTAAAATCAGGAAATCTCCAGAAGGGCTGGCTCTGTTCATCACTGCTTATTGGAATTCGGGGACATCAAGGATAGTCCTGGACTACCCCCCAACTCTGTTAAATGTAGTTTCTTAGGTTTCTTCTTCAGAAAGATAGCAGCAGCATCTGGAGTGACAGGAACAGCAGAAGGGCACCGCAGCTGACGGCCTAGCTATACCTCCTGTCAGATTGGCCAGAGAGAGGCTGCAATGTAACCTGGAAGGACACCGAGGCAAGTTGTTCTAAGGAGCCTCAATGGACTGGGGGTGGGGGGCAAAGAGAAGCAAGAGTGAGGCTCATGGCTGCCAAACCATGTCCTCCCCCAGCATCACAGGAGAAAGGGAAGAGGCAGGCATTTCTCATCTGTCTCAATATTAGAGGCAGAACTAGGAATAAATCTCTCTCTCTCTCTCTCTCTCTCTCTCTCTCTCTCTCTCTCTCTGTCTCTCCCCTTCCTACCCTCTCCCTCTATCTCTTCTTTTCCCTGTTCCCCTCCCCATCCCTCCCCTCCTCTTCTCTCCTCTCCTCTCCCCTCTTCTTCCTCGTTCTCCACCTGCATACTGCATGTGCACTCAGACTCTTCAGCAACCTATCAGCTCTCTTTACAGAAAAAACTCCAAAAGCACTACCTAATGTAAATACCCTTACATCAAGTTTATCTCACCGCAGATCCTGTCTTTAATTTTAATTTTATGCCTATATTATTACACTAGGGCTCCTGCCTCTTCTCTCTGCTGGCACTTTTGCTTTCATCCTAATGCCAGTTACTTTTCCCCATCACTGAAGGTTCCAGATAAGGTATCTGCTCTTAATAACAGCAATTTTTACAGGAAGCAGGATTTATGAACACTGTATGGGTTCCAGATGAAGAAAATGAGACTTTCAGTGTTAAGTGGCCAGGATAAAGTAATAAAATTTAAAAAGAGGGTAGCTTTGACTTATATCCAGGCTTCCTGACTGAAATCCAAGCCACAGACTAATACTTTCCAACCCTTCCTAAAGGATCTTTTCTGTTGCCTACATTGAGCTTGCCCAAGAAATACCACCTGATAGTAATGTGTTTCCAAGCTTTGGTCTTTCTAAATTGAACTTCTTCCAAATAACTAATTCTTGAATTTTCTATACTAAAATCAACATGGCAGACCCAATGTAAACTGAATTCATCTGTTATGATATCTACATTTTGACAGAAATAATGTTTGCTCATAAATACGTATGTCCATAAATATTTTGGAAAGCAGAGATGTAGGAATAATTTAAATCCACAGAGTGAAAGCTTAATTGTATAATCTAACTATCCATATGAGTTTGGGTTAAGCAAATCTCTGACTCTATGTTCTCATTATAATAAACCATTCAGTGTATTTAACATGCTACAGTGAAGAACTAGCTACTATCCAATTTCACATTACAATCCCTTTTCATTTGGTAACACATCTCACACTACTTGTCAAATTGATGGTCATATTACCTAGTCTGGGCTAGTTATTAATGTTTAGTCCTATGGATTTAATTCAAAAATTGGACATTTAACTCAAAATGGACAAATCAGAATTTCTCCGTAGCACTTAATATTGGAAACAAAATGGAGAAATCTATTTTATCTCTGATTAAAAATTTACAATTATATGAACCTGAAGCAGCTGGCAGGAAGATCTCCTGTACCATGGAAAAGCTACTCTGACAGTGAAGCCAACACATCTAGAGAAAGATATAGGAGGAGCTTTCTGATAGTGTTGGGATCTGGTTTCAGTCAGACTTTCTCATCTCGAGTCTTGATTGCTCAGTTCTTCCTTGAATTACATTAATAAGCTCAGTAAATGTCTGCATTAGTTTCCTGT
The DNA here is from genome assembly GCF_000247695.1 of Heterocephalus glaber. The sequence continues at coordinate 1,342,900 of NW_004624737.1, read as the reverse complement.
TGCTGCTGATTCAGATAATCATGTCTAGAGGTCAGAACCACAAAGTAGGTGTCACTAGCATCAGCAAAATTGTATTCTTCTAACTGGAGGCTGTAGGTGAGAATCCATTTTTTTGTCTCTTCCAACTTCTGGGAGACTTCTCACATTCCCTGGCTCACAGTCCCTTTCTTTCTTCAAAGCTGCAACTGGCTGATGATGTCTTTTGTATTAAACCATCTCTCTGGTTCTGATGCTTCTTACCCCATCTTCTCCATGCAAGGACTTTTCTAATTTCACTGGACTCTAATGTCCAGGATAATCTAATCTTAAACTCATCTGTTTAGCAACTTTAGTTCTGTAGGCAACTTGATGCCCCTTTGCCATGTACTATTAACATTCATAAGCTTAGAAAATGATGATGTGGATATCAGGCAGTTATTATTCTACCTATCATAATTTCCAATAAAAATCTTCTACAATTAGTTTTATGATTGTTGTCACTTTTGACCAAGAGATATGACAAATACATGTCATGCTATCTTGTGCTTTCCTAGTTCTTGCTTGATTGCAGTGTCCCTTTTGCTCTAATTTGAGAATGCCTACTGGTCTTTCAAGACCTGCTCAACTTTGGCTTCTCTCTATGTATTTCTCTTTAATTTGCTTCTTCTCTCACTCACACATTGTTTGCACTCACTATGCTCTACCAAAGTTTTTTCCTTATATCTCTGGAAGTATTCCAGCAGCATATCATTCACCTTGGGCAGAAATAATGAATTATATATACTGAATCCTCAGTATGCAACACAGAAGAACTTACTTAGTCCTTAATAATATTCGATGAATGAATAAATTATCTATGGTATGTTACCTCTCTCAGTGATTTTAAGGCAAGAACCTTTCTTTCTCAATAAAAATATAAAATAGCTCTAATATTAGACAGTAGAGTTAAAATTTAGATAAATCTAGGTATTAGACTTGCAAATGTTTTGTTTTACCTAAATATTGTACATATTAATTAAACAACCATTTGCCCATTAACATTTTGGCTTAGAGCACAATAAGATTAGTCTGTCTTAGGTTGGTGACTGTTACTGATCAAACATCAATCAACTAATCTAATCTAGTCACTTAATTGATTAAAATAACTAGACAATATTCAGGGTTGCTAAGGTAACAGCATCAGGCCATTTGGTGATCAATTCTTATTTAGTAACTGACCATTCTGGTGACTGACAAAACCAAATTGACACAGAAATTGACTGATTATGTTGAGAGGCAGGAATGAAGTTATGAGAATAAAGGCCAACTCTTATCTATGCTTGTCTCAGTGCTGGGGGAACAAATTGTTTCATAACAAGAAGAGTAGAAACATATTCACATACAAATGCAAATGGGATGAGCATATTCTGGACCTGTGTGACTAAAACAAAAATGAATCATTTACTAGAGAATAGAAAGAAAAATTCCTGGACATATGGCAGATAAGCCCTAGTTGTAGACAACCCTAATTTGTGATAAATTCAAATTGGTTTAATGCCATTCATCAAAATAAATAAGTGAAATAAGTACTGTAATTTCAAATATATTTTTTCTAAGAAAAAATTCTATTTCAGTCCTTTATGTGGGTGCCCTACTTAGCGTCGGCTTCAACAATTCAGAATAGTAGCTGCAGGGCTATAAAACTTAGGTCTGTTGTGACAGAGTGATATTTTAAAGCAACTTCTGAAAAACAGCATCTCCTCAAGGATTTAACACCCAGTGATCTGTCATGCCACCAACAAATAAGTCTCTGGCTTTTGGATGATTTATATTTCAGTGGTATTCTGGGTAAAATATGATATCTATTTTGTTGGGAGACAAAACTAAATCACTCTGGAGAAAACTGCCCAAGGACATCCAGGTGTCATTGGCTGCAGACTGTCACATGTGCCTGGGAGCATCTCCCCAGAGCAGAAAAGGATACAAATCCAATTCCTCCTGGCACATAGATGTGGACAGCATGACCTTCTGTGAATGTCTGTGTGTCAGAGATGGTCTATTTACGTATACCTTTGCCAACTAATTCTTTTAGAGACAACTCATAATCTTTGAAGAATGTTAAGAATCCATTGCTTAAACAATACAGTGCAGACATCCTTCACAAAAAATCAGTTGAAGTGGAAGAAACAGGGAAGAAAAATATTCAATCATGTTAGTATCTTACTCATCTTAAAAACCAAGGTGGGGTAAGGTGGTGCACATCTTAACTATGCAATTTCCCAAGCTTTAAGTTTGGAGATTCTAACACTGTTGTAGATAGGGTATTTTATTTTATCCTGTGGAAATACTCAGTGTAAATAGCTCAGTGGAAATACTGTACTAAACAATGCTGCCATGTTGAACTACTCCATGAATGCTATTCACAATGTTTCCTTTATGAATGACCCCTCTTTGGATTGCAGAGTACACATCTTGCATAGGAAATACATTGCATTGTTTAAAATACAAAAAGACTGAAATCCAAATAGCCTCAAATAAGAGATCACTAATAAAATTCATATACATACTATATGTATAGATATGTACATGTGCAAATTTTTAAATGCCTGCATGTCTTTATGTGTAAAATGGAGATGAAAATAGTAGTATAAATTTCAAGTATGAACTTGAATAATTTGTAGGAAGAACAATGCACTTCAAGACCATAATATACTGAGGTAAATCAGACACATGAGCTTGAATATTGCATGGTTTCTCTTATATGATAAACCCAAAATATAAATAAAGAGCAAAATGAAAGATAGTTAATAGGAAGTAGGGAGATAGTAGGGATCAAGAGATGGGACAGGGGAGGGAGAGGAGGAAAAAGGGTTGAAAAAATCTGAGATATGTTATGTACATGTACCACCTCCACACAATGAATGAAATCATTATATAATGCAAACATGGCCTAGTAAAAGATAAAAACAAAAAATACATTAAAAATCCTTCCTTGAATCTGCAAGGATTAATTTAGCTAACATTAGTAAAGCATTAAGTACGAGTTATATACTCATCTATATTCCTGCTTATCTACAGAGAAGCACTCTGCCAGAAAGAGTCAAGAAGCTGGCATCCATATTTCCCTCTGAGGAAGGGAATAATAAAATAGGGTAAAGGATCACAAGGAAATATACATTTTTGATTGTATACTTTTTATACCGTTTCAACTGTTCATTTCCTCGTTGGAGCTCTCAAACTTTTTCAAATGCTAACAAAACCAAGTAAAAAAAAAAATAGATCAGGTGTGCCTTTGATGCTTCCACTTCAACATGGTCCATGTCATCTCTTTGGCATCCCACCTCTCTAGAGGCATCCACACCCAGGAAGCCCCACATCCACAGAGCATGTTAAATTATCACATTACCACAACATCACAAACCTCCTAACCTTTATCTCAGACTTCCCAAGCCTAAGGCCTCCACTTAATGTACCAAACTGATCTGGATGGAAGCTTCAGAGTGAGGAAATTTGATATTTCAATGAGAGTTTTCTGGAAAATATATTCCTAATTATTTTTCTCTGAAACATTAGCATCTCAAAAGTGAAGATTTCAGGACAGTAGCTCAGTGTTTGGAATCTTCTGGCAGACAGAAAATATTAGCAAATTACTATTAGGTGCATGGAAAAATCATTTCAAACTAGTAATATGTCTTAAATGTTCAGGAAAGGAAAAATCTTTCCTTTCTGAATGAGCTATGAAGAAGCAGTTCTGCCAGAAGCAGCTTAGAAAACGGCAGGGTTAGAAGTTACAAAAATGTATCTATGCTTTAGAGACTCAGAACAAAAAAAGGCAGATAAGAATTTTGAGCAAATGACTGCAAAGTCCTTAATCAAGGCTTACATGAAGAATCTGATCTTGATTGGAAAGTATGTGTGTTTCAGAGGTTTGTAATGTGTTCTTCCTTAGTATAGGATTTCCTTGAGGATAAAAATTATTAAGAAGTAGTACTAATCAATACATACATGTTATATGAATTTTTTTAGTTATAATAATGCTCTTCTTTTAAAAAAATTACTTGATATTTCATTTTGTAGGTGAGAAAACAGGTTTCAGGAGTTCATCTTCCCAAAGTCACACAGTAAATGGTTTGGGTCTTAACACAGGTAATCTGATCCCAGAGCTCATGGTCTTAGATAAAATGGATAATGATAGATATGAACATGTGTGCTTTATGTCCTCTTTAGAGAACTCCTTAAAAGAAGGACTTAGACCCAGTTTCTGAGAATATTGTAAGCAGCCAGCCTTCAACTTGCTGGTTAAAGTGAGCTGTCTCACCCAAGATTACACCCTGTTTTTGGTAAATCTACTCCGAGGTCTAAGAAAAGCAGGGTATAGATCCCTAGCCATTTCTTTCCCAAACTGGAAAACTCTCACCCACCCTCTTAGCTTTAAAATACGATGTGAGGCCTGCATCACAGCCCAACATCTTGTGGCCAATCAGTTCTTCTTCCCAGTCTCTTTCTTCTGGCACAGAGCTTGACTCTCCTTAACAAATATCCTGCATGCTAAACACCATCTAAAATTCTGCCTCTCAAAGAACTCAGTCTTCTACAAGGAAAGACATACAATCTTTCTGGGGAAAATGTCTTCCATGGAAACTGTCTCACAATGGGCAATGCCTCTTAATTTAGACTGAACTATATAATTATCCAGGTTTTTTTAAAGATATTAAGCCAGAGGTCCACTTCAAATCACTTAAATCATAATTTCTGGTGGAAACACTGAGTTTTTTGGAATATATACATATATCCATATATATATAATTATGCATAATTGGAAAATAGTAAACTTCCAGTAAAATTTTGAATATATATATATTAATTTCATATATATACACACATATATATTAATTATTGAATAGTACTGCGGTCCACAGTAGAAAAGGATAACTGCTTATAAAAATTCATATTCCCCTTTCATGCAAAACAACTTCTCAGTCAGGGAAGTCTTTCTCAGAACCTGCAGTATGTAGATACTCATGTGACTAGTCATTGTCCCTGGAAGGAAAGTAAAATTGATGTGTGCTGGGAAAAGGTGATTAAAGTGTCAGTGTGCCTTCTCCATCCTTCCTCTAGAATGGCTCAATGAAGGAACTTTTAAACCTCAGGGATGGAAAAGGGATAAGATGATAAAAGCTGTGTCTTAGTCTATTTGTGCTGCTATAATGAAATACCCATGACTGGATAGTACTGGAAGCCACAAAGCCCATGATCACAGTACTGGCATCTGGCTCTGGCAAAAACTTTGCTGCATCCTCTACGGAGGAGTAACTGCATACTCACATGAGTATGGGCAAGAACATGAACTCCCTCTGTCAAGACTTTTTATAAGGATACAAAGTCCCACTCATGAAGGAAGAGCCAGCCCTCATGGCCTAATCCCCTTTTATAGGCCCCATCTCTTACTACTGTCACATTGATTAACACCAAATTTTCAAGGAATCAAAGTCAAACCATAGGAAGCTCCAATTCCTTAAACACTGAACAAATGAAAGTCACCTGTTGCCCAAAATACTCTCACTGGGCAGAAATGTAAGAGAATTTAACACTATTGTATTAAGTCACTATCCTTCTGGGAAACATATGTTATAGCAATTAACATTATCCTAACACATGAAGCTTCAAGTTTCCATCCCAGGATGGAGTGGGCCCTTAGCACTTAAGCTACACTAAATGTATATTGTCAGTTGTGAAAACTATATGGAATATTAAACACATTCTATGGAAATGAATTGAACAAAGGTGCATTATGCATGCAAATAAATTCTGGAAAGGCTGTAAACAACATTGGTATATTAACCTCTCTGAAAAACTACAGTTCAATAATCTTTAATATGGAACACCTATGGAATAGACCTACTTTATAAAACTCCAAATTATACTTTTCAACTCAATCCTTTCATCCGAAATATTTTCAGACACATCAATAAAACAGCTTCCTGAAAAATATAGCAAGATTTGTTTTTTGACCTTAAAGGTATATGGTAACAAAACTTTATTGTATATTTACCAATTTCCAAATACATATAAATTTTTATATTTAAAATGTCATTTATTTTGAGAAACATAAAAAATATGCAACAGAGGAGGTGAGCCACTCCCAACACCCAGGAGGAGGCTTCCAGGCCACTAGACCACCACCACCCACAGCACAGAGGAGGGAAGCCGCCATATGGGTGCCAAAAGCAACTCCCCAACCCCCATCAAAAATGAGAAGACATGTAAACAAGTCTCAAAACCAGACTTCAGATCACCTAAAGCAACCCCAAAGGGAAATGAGATGGAGCACTCTGAAACTCAACCACCTGGACTCCCAGAACTGGCAACAAAAGAGGATCTGGAAAAAATGAAATCAGAAATAATTTGTCACATAACAGCAAAGATTGTGCCCATAGTGCAAGACATGATTAATAAATCTAGAGGGGACACAGATAAAAAAATTACAGCAGCTGTGGAACATGATGGAATCCCAACATAGGAGACAAATGGAATCCATAAAAGAGATGCAAACAGATTTCCAAGAGATTCAAAATTCCACTGAAAGTCTACACAGCAGAATGAGCCAATGTGCAGACAGAATCTCAAATATAGAAGATAAGGTTGTCATTAGTGACCAAGAAAAGAAAAATTGCTTTAAAACTGTAAGGGGCCATGAGAAATCAATCTAACAGCTGCTAGACAATGCAAAGAAGAATAACATAAGACTGATCAGAGTCAATGAAGAAACAGAAGAGAGTGCAGATGACATAAAAGAACTGTTCACAGAAGTGATGGCAGAAAACTTCCCGAGCAAGGGAAAAGAGCTTGACATACAGATAAGTGAGGCATATAGGACTCCAACTAGCCATGATCAAAGAACATCTACACATAGGCATATAGTTGTTAAGATCCCAGAAACCCAACAGATGAACACATTCTATAAGCAATTAGAGAAAAGAAACAAATCACATACATAGGAAAGACCATCAGAGTTCCTTCCTTCCTTCCTTCCTTCCTTCCTTCCTTCCTTCCTTCTTTCTTTCTTTTTGTTCTTTCTTTTATTCAGCAGGAAACACATTGTTGATACTGATACAGGTATCCATCTGGTGATGCAGACAATTGGATGTGTAGCTGGGCTGTGACTGATTTAGTGGATTCGGTCAAAATCATGGTGTAGTTTTTGTAAAGGCTTGTTACTGTAGATTTTTCTTTCTTTTTTTTTGGTTGACAGCCAACTCTGCTCTTGTGATGAAAGAACAGGCAGAAAAATTATCACTCATTGTCACTACTACCACCACCACATGCCTTATAAGTTCAGTGTACTCCATTATAAGTTCACCTCCATATGAATTGGATTCTATTTTTATTGCCAGTTTTTTTTATTGGTACATTTTATTGGTACATTTTAGGTATACAATTCATTTACATTTATCATTGGGTGTTTGT
>NW_004624737.1:1307958-1322419 GCF_000247695.1 Heterocephalus glaber | reverse complement strand
CAAAATCACCATTTTTAATAATTATGATATTAATTTATTCTAGTAAGAATAACTAGTGAATATTAAAACAATTTGCTAAAATGTTGGTGAAGGGAAATGATACTTCCAACAGTCTGAGAGTTTCCCTTCACATATTTCTAGAAGATACAATAAGATACTTATTAAATGAGGTGGAATGAAGTTTCTATATCCATTTCTAACAATATATTGAAGCTAATATTACCAACAACCAATCCAAATAGCATCAGAAACTTCCAAATGTGCTGTGCTTAGGATTCATTACTTACACAGAATTTCTGCCAAAAAGTCATTACCCGAATCTAATGACACACACAAAAACTATCATATGGACATAAACTAAGGGAATTTATACAAAACAATTAGCCTATACTCTTTAAGGATCTCTATTTCAATTCAAAGAAAAGCCAAAATGATCTATTTTAAGGGAGACTTTTGTGGCAGGACTGCTAAATGCACTTTGTAATCTAATGTTACAGATTGAATCAAAAAAGATCATGAAAAGCCCCTTATTGAGACAAATGGACTTTATATTAGAGAATAGTATCTTATAAATGTTATTTCTTGATTTGCTTATTGCATTATAATTCTGTAGAAGTGTGATGTTATTCTCATAAGTAAAATGTTATGATATGTACAGTACAATATTCTCTGAAATGATCTTGTGTTTGTGTGTGTGCATATGCATGCAAATGTGTGTAAATTTTTCTGTAGGTCTGCAATTTTTTAATAAAAACCTTTTTTTAATAAAACTTCATCAGGTCTGAACAATTATAATAAAAACTGGTATTCACATTCACTTTCTTGACTGTCTTTTGTAATGTCAAACGTATCATTTTTATATCCTCAACTACCATTCCTGAGAGTACATGTCTGAAATAACTTGGCATCTACTTGATTTTCATAGTAATAAGTTAAGAAAGATGCAGATATCATAGTTCCAGCAATGAGAGAACCATTGAGCTCAGAAGAAGAGTCGTGTAATGAAAACAACATTAAATAAGACATAAACAACCAATCAGATCTGTCTAGTCCAAGCCTGAGAGCAGAGGACTCCCCTATAAAGAAGACACTGTTTCCTAATATTGTTTGATGATCCAAGATTTGTGTTTGCAACTTAAACTGAGTATAACACTAGATATTTGGGAATGAATTCTGCAAATAAAATCTTCTAAGGTAGAGGCAAAGAAGTATGAATGAGCCTCTCTGAACAAATACCTCTTCCCTGATGCTATCTCTATTCCTCTTTTCTTGAAGATTTCACTTCTAAAGCAATAAATCTCCTGAGATAGCTGTGAAGTCCTGTACTCTTTGTGTTTAGTAGAGAACGTATATTTGAATCCTTCTTACTTGTGTCTTTCCCGGACAGATTTATGGTCATCCATGGAGACACATCAGGGAATGCCAATCTTGCAAGGAAAGGAACAGAAGATGAGCAAATGCTATTCAGAACCAGGCTGAATTTACAGGGAACAACTAGTGTGGTCTATTTGTTGTGAACCTACCCTCTCTCCTGGTTTAAAACTACAAACTCTGGCTCATGGCATTCACCACACCCCCATCACCGACTCCTTTCAGGGTTAGTTATCTGCCCTCATTCTGTAACCGTAGGTCTCATCTTACCAAAAGCTCTCAGGTCTTCCCAGAATCTACCTCAGTAGCCTATAGAAAAGTCCCATATAATTTGATAAATTTTAAAAATCAGTTGATGTTTTAGTTCACTATAAGGTGTAGATGAATGACAGAATAGTGGATACTACTGTGAGCTAAAACTGAACTGCACAAAATGATGATATATATATATATATATATATCCTAGAAAGACAGATTTTTAAAAATTTAACAGATAAAGTATTTTTCAGCTTTGAATTTTGATTAGCATTATAGTATGAATTGAATTTCTAGAAGGCAATATATTAAAAAAATGGAAAAGAAGCTTAAGAGAAAATGTATTTTAATTGTAATTAAAATTTATAGAACATAGTGTCATAATTTTATTCCAAATCAATGTATAATGATAAAATCTGGCTAGTTGACATTTTACCTCCCCTAAACATTTTTAAAATTTTTGATTAACATATAACAGTTATACATATTTATGAGGCAAAATGTGATAGCTTCCATCATTGCATACAATATGTACTGATAAAATCAATTTTGAAATTATTTTCTTGTGAAAGAAATGAAACTGACAGCATCCCAAAATTAATTTATCCACTGCCTAAACTGCAGGCATTCTGTAAGATGTCTTACAGGAAAAAGTCCAAAACAAAACATGTGCTGTAAGAAATACTAAGTTAAGACGCAAATAAAGGACAAAGCAAGAGTTTTAGGAAAAGAAATGTTCTCCCTCTCTTTCTCTCTCTCTTCCCCCCTCTCTCTCCTTCCCCATCTCTTCTTTTAGAAAGACATTTACGTGGTATCCCCATAAATGTGTGTTTGTAACACAAAACTGGCTCTTTGTTCCCAGTGTCACAATACTTTTGGCCCCATCCCATATTTAACCATGCCCCCACCTATTTCTGGTATTCTATAAAAAGTATTACACAAGTATTGCCAAAGATTCTGCTTCTACTGATATTGTTGCCCATTTTGCAGAATTGTTTTAACTCTTAAAAGGAAACAAAATAAGGGAAATAGATCCCTTGGTGGCTGTTATTAAAGGATAATTTTCTTTCAAAATATGAATTATGGCTGATATAATATAAATGCATCAAAATATTTGAGGGAACAAGTAAGGTATTAGAACTGGTTCAAATGAGGACTTTTTAACTTAGATTTATATTCTCTTCTCCATAGGAATCACTTGTACGTCTGAAAAGAAGAAATATTTTCATGACCATCAATTTTCTACATGTTAATGTTATTCTCTATAAAACTCTATCATAGGCTACTGAAGGATAAAAGTGCTTATCTTTATAGGACAGATAATCCCCAGATGCTCTACTTCAGAGCTGTCCACTGAAAGGATTTCCAGTAATCTTTTCTGTCAATTTCATAGCCTTAAATTTTTCCTTGCAAAATAATAGAACTAAATTAGATAGATTAGATGGGTGATAGACACATAGATAGATATAGAAGATGGAGATTTTTTTTCACTTTGAAACTGTTAATAGAATTGTATCTACAACTATTTATTAAAGCAATTCATTTTTGGTTATAGGTTCTCAAACTTCTGTATAAAAACTAAGAACTGGACATATACCTTACCTTAACCAGGGCTGTGTCTCATGGATTATTTCTTAATATTTTTACATCACTTTTTAAAAAATAATTTCTCATTGCACATAAGACTCACTGGAGAAATTGAGGTGCAATTGTAGTTTTTTTATTAAGTGGCTCCTTTTTGTGTGGAAATAGGTTGACTAACCTAAAAATACTAAATATTCTTATGGTTAGGTCTCACTGATCATTATAAAGCATATCTAATTCACCTACTCTACTAACACATTTTAAGCCAAAGTATGTTAAGTACAATTTTTCAGTCTTTTTTCCCAGAAGAATGAAGTCATTTCCATATGTTTTAGGGAGTTTGTTATGTTTTTATTCCTTTCGCACATTTTAAATGCTTGAGGTATACTTTTCTCAGTGAGGTAAAAAAATAGGTAGACAGTTTTGTTTTGGCTTGGTTTTATCTGAAATTACAGATTGTGAAGCTAGCCACATAGTTGGGGAGATTGTAATTACTCTATGAAAAAGACACGGTGAACTCAGAAATCTTAATTGGCCTTGAAAATAAAAAGAGAGCTAATGACCAGAAATTCATCTAAAGCTTGAGCAATGGGGAAAAGCACAAAAGATCTGAATCACTCACAGAAAGATCCAGTTCTGTCTAGCACTAGTTCATCTCTGATTCTGATTATGTTCCACATACACGACATGACCACTGATCCTCTTTATCCCTTTTAATAATTATCCATCAATATTACCTTCAGGAAAAATTATTGCTTTGGGTCTCTGTTTTGTCTGACCTGCTTCTAAAATTCAATTTGAGTCATGTTAGATGTCACATGGAAGCAACACAGTGGTAAAGTATTTTACTGCTGATTCCTTTTTATTAAATACCTTTACATATTATCTCTACACTAAGGAACTATACCTCTATAGTTTATTTAATATATCACATCTGAAACTTCCTTAAAAGCCTTGTGGTAAATTTTAGCCAAAGCAACAAAATAATCTGGGGATTACTTATAGAATTAATTGGTCCACATTCCAAAGAATGAGAAGTCATAATTACAAAAGAGTGATATAGGGCCCTAAATACAAAAATTAAACATTATTTTTTCATACACAAAGAAGTACACAGAATTTCAACATTTTAAAAACGGCTTATAAAATATTTTCCTCTTTGTCAGATTATGGCAGAGGGAGATAACCTTTCTCAAAGGGGAAGGATACTAAGAGATGGAAGGGGAGGGGAGTGAGGAAGGCAAAGGGGATGGAAAAAGGAGTTAAGATGTGTGGTTTACATGTACCAACTCAACCAAAGGAATGTAAACATTATCTACTGCAAATATCTACAAAATAAGATTCAAAAAAAGAAAGGGAACCAAGAGATAGATGGATGGGACAGGGGGAGAAGGGAAAGGAGATAAAGAAGGAAGTGATCAATATGATATGATAGAGCATTGTACTTACGGTGATAAATATCTTTTTAGATCCCTGACATTTCTCAGCTTCTCTCTAGTTAGTAATTCACCTCAATTTAATGCTTCATACTTAAAATGTAGGTAAGTGTGCTGTTAACATATCTTGGTTTGAGTATCTTGTATTCAATTTATGAGATGTCACTTATTTTTCTGGAACTGATTACAAACTAGACATTATCACCTTTTCTTGAGTCACAGAAACCTTGGAAACCTCATGTTTGATTAGTGTTGAATGACAGGTTCTGTTTAACTAAATGTACTGATTTTTTAAAAGTAAATATCTCTCTCTTTCTTCCTTTTATATAGGTTGAATTTCTGAGAACTGACCAGCAAGTATGATTACAAATCCCTAGTACATTCTGAACATTGGCCCCTTTCCAAAAAAAGAGAACCTCTGTGAAAGCCGCCGAGGAGAGACACAAAAGCAACTGCAAGGAGTGCTTCCTGATGCACAACTGTAGCAGAAAATGAACACTTTCTACATGGAAAGGGAGATATTTCAGGCTGCTTTCTGTTCCTTGTCAAAATACAGGAATTATAGACCCATGGTCCACGAATACACACTGATTACATCACTCAGTGAACAGAAGTAAGAGAATGAACAGTACAGGAAGGGAAAGTTATTTTTTGGTCCAAGTGATCATTATGATTAGCTTGTTACAGAAGATGTGTTGGAAGAGAACCAATCTTCCTCTTGTTCTTAAACCAAAAAAATGAAGTAAGAACAGTGGGTTTCAGAAAGTCAATTGAAGCCTTCTATAAAAGCATGTCTCTTGAACAACTATAGGAGAGAATTTCTATAGAATAAAGCTTAGTGAAAACAAAGCACCCCTTTTGAAGACAAAAAGTATGGGAGATGGAATCAGCTGAGAAAGGGATCAATGAGTGATAAAGACCATAGATGACAGGGAGCTGAGGACACAATGAGACAAGGTCAAAGGCAGCACCACCGATCCTTGGGGAAAAAGGATAGAAAGTTAACATTATGATAACATTACATAGTATATGCAATTTGCTAGATTAGCCAAATGGAACACAGCACAGAGCTCAAATCACATGGAAGTTTTGTCATTCTCAGAAAATCCTATTAGTGTTTTCAGTGGAAAATCCTTAACTGACTAAAGTCGAGTTTCTGGTTCCCAGTGCACTTCAGTCATGGTGCCCATATCACCACACTGTCCTGTCTAGGGTGGCACACCAATTCATAGCCTACAATTGCACCTGAAATAAATGAGGAAAGAGAGAGAGATGATCAATCTCTTGGACAAAATACAAGCCTTCGAGTAAGTATGTGAATAATAAAGTGGTAATCAACATGAAAAGCTACCGACAGAGCTCATTTAAGTAAATACCATTGTTTCAACTATTTATCTAGAAAAACAACCCACATACAGTAGAAATAAAGATGAGGAGAAAAGAAAGATGAAAGAAACTTTTAAAAAATGATCAAGATGTGAGTACTAGTAATCATTTTTTATTAAATACTGAATTAGTCCTCCTTGACTTAGTACACTAACAAATTGTTCTTGATGCATCCAAGTGTATACTTGAATAAAAATGTTAAATTAGGAGAGTAAACATAACAAAAATTGTCCTTTCTCCTTCACTTCTGGGTAAGCTCAAGGGAAAACATTGCATATCATACAAAGTCTGTGCAAATTGTAGACCTTGTGCAGGCTCTTTTTTTTTTTTTTCCTGTTGGAACCAAGAAATTACCTAACTGCACCCTCAAAGATGCTCTTTGCTGTATTTGTATCTTCCCTATATTTATCTTTCCCTATGTAACTTTTTTACAGCACATTTCATTCCATGATTTGGGAAAAGTTTTTTATTCCAAGTTACACTAAAAATATCACAAGAAACAAAAGTCTTAGAGTTTACAGTGGACATGACAATGCTCTTTAATCTGGCTCATGTATCTATATTCTTTTGGCTTCTCCTTACTTTGCTGCTAAGTGTTCCTTACCTAAAAGGCTTACTTTGGAGACAGGGAAGCATCTGGGCCACATACAGACTAACTGAGATGGGAGCAGAGGATCTTAGCTTCTTTGCCCAAAGAAAAATCTAAATCTAAGGTTTTACCCAAAGTTGTACCCTTGCCTGGTTTTTACTGCTTGCCCCTATCTTGCTTCCCTGTTCCCTTATAGGCTTCTCCTGGAAGCATTTCCTACTTAATCGCTTATACTTATGTCCTTAGCTCAGGGTCGGCTTCTGGAGGAACACTAGAGCAAAGTTTAAAAAAAAAAAATCTCTAATTTTAAATGTAGTTATACTTACCAGATGTGATACCTGGAAATCTGGCTTCTAATCCCTAGGCACATCAATGTCCTTTGTAAAAAAAAATCCATATCTCTTCTTAGTTTATAGAAATATTGTAAAGATGAAAGAAACTGATGTATGTGAAGTTCTTAGCAAAGGCTCCAGTGTGGAAAAGGCACTTAATAAATGTTGGTTGAATGTGAATATCTACTGTCATGCCTTGGCTTTTACTATTTAAAAAATTTACAGTGTTATTTATAGTTTATCCCTGCTCCTCACCAGCTGGTGTACTAGATTCATATTTATTACACAGAATCCGTAAGACTTTTTCCGGAGTTATTCAGCTATTTTTCACTTGTTTTTACATTGTGTTTGGCAGATGTTAGTAGAAGGTAAGATTCTGTGGTTGCGGTCTAGCAGGCTTGATCATTCCATGTGGGACTGGATTACATGAATGACTCTCATCATCAACTAATGTGCATTAAACAAAAATAAATCTACAAAATAAATTAACAGATGGACTAAAGGAGTTCAAAAGATGTGTTTGTCTTAAAATGATGGTTGTCTCCTTATTAAAAAGTACAGGGAAGTTTGAAAAATTGTTTGGGAAATTTAGGACCCTCCAACAAAGGGCTGACTTTATCTTAGTTTTCCCCAGTTCGTTGCTTGTATAGACCATGCATTTTAAGATACATTTGTATAGCACAGCCATCGATACCTTGTATTGGCTCTCCTCTTTGTTTGGGGGAATAGAATAGCGCACGCACACACACACACACACACACACACACACACACACACTCTCACTCAAAAAGCTTTCTTTTATTTCTGGTCTTGATTTGTGCTCTGAATTCAGAGCCCTGAGAGCTGAAAACATTTTGAACTTTTTTGGAGAAATTAGCCAATTTTGGAGGAGACAAATCCACTGTAAAATAAGGGCAGATGGACAGCACTCAGTGATTTGTAATCCTTTAGTGAGTTACCTAGGCTTATTTGCATAAGTGTCTTTCCTTTTATTCCAGAGACAAAAATTAAAACATAATAATCATTTGATATTCTCAGATCATATAATTTGGAAGGGCTTAAGACATCCCTGCTAGCTTTCAAATATCACAGTCTTTAAAATAATAATATGGTTATGAGTTTGGGTTTTTAAATACATGTAGAGTTTAATGGCATTGATTTTTCAATTCTATTATACACACTCTTCCCTTTATGAATTCTATTAGCATGCATTATTCAAATGTTATTTTTATTTACCTTCAGCTGTTCACAAAGAATATAAGAAAGAAAAATTTTATAAGCACAAAATTTCATTTAAATTATTATACAAATAGTAAGGAATAACATATCTCTTTTGAAAAATAACAATTTTAAACCTAAAAAAAATCACTACAAGGCCAAATTACAATGGTTAAGTGGCCTTATTTCAGAGATGGGATGGTAGAAAATAAGCATTTGAGAATTGGCCATTATTTTTCTGGCTTACCTCAGTCTTACACAAAATACACATTTGATGAAGAGTTTGATTTGATCATTTTTCTCTTCTGTCCAGGCAAATTTCCAGATTTTCTTTTGAGGCCAGAAGGAGCTTGATGTGATCTAGGGTTCCCATCCCTGCTTTATCACTTTGGCTTTCATCACCACAGTTTTTTTCTAAATTTTATATAGATCAAGCAGAGCTGAGTGATCAAGGACTGTCTAAGGGTGTCATAGGGACTGATGACAACACATAAAGTCAGGATGGACATTTTAGGCAATTTGGAGAGGATCTGGGGAGAACTGTGTCTCTGAAATTTGAGGGTGCACTGCATATTCTGTGCTCACTTAGGAAAACAATTGATATTGCTGTTTAGATAGGAATTTAGAAGAAATAACCATAATTTCAGTGATGGCTAAAATCTGGTAATTTCTTCTCCTTCCAAATGGTTTTGTTTGACATGGTGAAGGTGGCATAATTTTGTACAAGGAGTATAGTTTTCCAAATTTAAATAGACCAGAGTTCAGATTGAACCTAGTCTATCCTAATTGAATGACTATAACCAAATGAGTTGAGCTCTTTGGCGATTTCTGTAAATATTAAGTGAGAAAAATATGTGAAGAATTTTAGCACTGTAATAATGGGGGGTTTTTTTGGTTTGTTTTTTGTTTTGGTATAGGGGATCAAACTCAGGACCTTGTACTTGTGAGACAGGTGGCAGCACCACTGTTGCTAAATCCCTGGCCCGGTAATAGTGTTTTTGATTCAGCAAATACACATTAGAGGTTGTGAACATTATTGAATAATGTTATATGCATGTACAAAAATGTCACAATAAAAGCCAATATCCTGTATCATTGATGCACACTAATAAATACAATTTAAAAAGAAAGGGAAGCTTGGACTGAGGATAGCCTAATTAATGAAGTATATGATTCTCAAAAATGTTTGACCACTCTTTATCAAAGAGCTTAGTTTTCCCTTGAAAGAAATCTGAAAACTTTTGTTGAAAGAAAATATTTAAATGTCTTAAGATCTTATCTCATATTCTATTTTATAGTAGATCTTTGAGTTGTTTATAGAGATTTTTCTCAGGAACGAAAGTTACATAATTTCTATGATGAAAGCTTTAAATCCCACCTAAAATATTGTTAGTATGTTCTTCTCATTGTACATGGTCTATCTAATGAGAATAGCTGAATAGTGAAAATAGCACTCGGGGGCAGGAAATCTTTGCCTTCTGTTGGCTCTGACATGGGCTAGCTTCCTCATTTTGAGAAAGCTTCTTCCCCCGCCTCATCACTAATTTTGTCATTTGCCAAGGAAATAGGTAAATTAGATGACTTCCAGTGTGCTTTCCATTTTTATACTCTGTTGAGTCTTTGGTGTATCTTTACTAGAAAGGCACTCCATAAAGTAAAAGCTCCTTGAACCCCCCTAAATGCAACTAGGATAGGATAATGGAGACATAACTGGTCTACAATTAACTAAATGCTTTTGTCCCCCATCAATTCAAATGTTGAAATCCTAACTTCCAATTGATAATATTAGGAAGTAAAGACTTTAGGAAATAATTAGATCAAAGGATAAAGACATCAAATTGGGATTAGTACCCTTATAAAAGGAACCCCAGAGAGTTCTGTCCTCTCCACCATGTTTGGGAATAATGAGAAGATGGTTTTCTTTAAATTGGAATAGGGCTTTCATCAGTACCATCTACAAACCTAAGTCTTGGACTTCCAACCTCTAGAATTGTGAGAAATATACTCCAATTGTTTATAAGCCACCCAGTCTGTGGTTCTCTCTCTCTCTCTCTCTCTCTCTCTTTTTCTTTTTTTCCATACAGGATCTCATTAGCTAGTTCAGGGTGGCCTTGAACTCTCAGTGATCTTTCTTCCTCAGCTTCCCAAATGCTGGGATCACAGGTGTGCACCACCACACCCAACTTATGGTACTTATTATAGTAGCCTGAACTAAGACATTGGCCTTCTTTCCAAAAATTACCTCAGAGTTGTCAAGATTGAAGTTTTGTTGGAGAGCTAAAATAATCCAGTGACTGAAACCTGAAACAGAAGTGGGAGGAAAGAAATTGAAATGAGGGTGAGGAAAAAAGGGTGAGAAAAGAATAAGTCAAGAATAAAAGAAAAGGGTAAATGGAAGGAGGGTGGGAGAGAGGAAGACAGTGGAGGAAGAGAAGAAATGGAGGGGAGAGGGAAGGTGGGAGGAAAAGGTCTTACATTTTAGTGGTCTTTTCTTCTTTCAAGTATTCTCTCTCTTTCATAATGTAAGTTTGCTACAAATTTTAAGGATAGGAGCTTTCTTCTCTCCCTTTCCTTTTCCACTACTAAACAGACAACTCTGATCTTGGTGTCTACTGCAGATGTTCAATGCTTTATTTGCCCCAAATTAAATAAATTACTAGAAGAAGATATAGGAATATGCCCATCCATAAAGCTTCATTTTGTAGAGAGAGTGACTCCTCATTCTCTTCTCTGAACGTGGACAAATATCATAGAAGGAATAAGTGGGCAATGAAATTCATTTATAGTCCTAGACTAATTTATAGTATAAAGGAATAAAATAAAATTAAAGATAATGAGCATAGTTATGAAAGGCTTGGAGAGAGGAGGAGGCTGAAGTTTGGGAGTAATTCCTGTGGAGGGATGGGGAGCAAGCATCCCTGTGGAGATCACACGAGGCAAGTGGTGACTGAGGAGACCACTGGGCCCCTTTTGCCCTCTTGCTCACTGCAGATATCTGTGGTACTACAGGCTCCAGCCTCAAGAGTATGCATTGAGTTCCTGTCTCACAAGTTCACTCAACATATAAAGCTTGTAATGGGCAGCATTAGGCCTAAAAACAAAATTTCTCAAGACAGACAAATATTACAAATATTACATATTACAAGAGAGAAATTTGGCTATAATCTGTAGTATAAAGAAGCAATAATGCAGTACTGAACAACTCCCAGCTGACAGAAAATAAGTAAAAAGCTTTCTGTTTCTAGAGACCAGGGGTCTTATGCACATTCTCCTTTCACCCTATCTTCTTCCTACACCACCTTGAAGGATAGGAAATGATATAACAAGCCAGAAAAACTGTGGGTAGGAGGAGAAATCTGACCAAGAGCGGCTTGAGATCTTCCCAAATGGAGGCAGCCTCATCAGCAGTGGCCACAACAGAGTTATGGTGGTAGGATATTTGGGTGGATAGAGTGCTGCAGAGAAGGCAGCAAAAGCTTCCAGGCCACACAGGGGCCAGCCAGGTACTGTAGCAGATGGTTCAGGTATAATAAACACACTAGAAGAAGGGTCACTAAATTGAGGACAAATAAGGGCTTCAGATCTGATGGGTCAGGCTAATGCTGGATCAGCAAGGTGTGTCTGGGCTTCCAGGAATGTTGCCATATTAAAAGAATAACACATGAGTTTCATGTGCTATGTACATCAAGTAAGAGCTGGTCACTTGGTGACACTTGAAGGACCTTGCAGCCAGAGATCAGTAAGAACTGCAAGATAACACAAAGACTCATGTGCCCAAAAGCTATTCTGTTTTCCAGAGATTTGCCATTATTCCAGATTGCAATACACAGAGGGACTGTATTTGGACAGTATTTGGAGTGAGTCCTTGAAAAATAAACCTAGTAAGGAACAAACTTTGAATCCAAAGAGAATGAAGTACAGTGGACCTTTGACTTATGAACTTAATTTGTTCATGAAGGCTGGTTGTAACTCAAGTCAGTCAATTGAAAGCTCAGCCTCCTCTGCACAGCCTTCAAAGTCTCTCTCTCATACACAGACAGATCTCAGTGTCCTTAGAGACACATTGGCCCAGGATTTCTCAATTAACCCCACACAGGAAAGGATGTTATAATGTTCCTTCCAGAATTCTTGAAGGGTTAAATCTGTATCTGAGACCATCCAGAAGCACAAGCAGCTGACATTTGGGTTATAACTCAAGAGTTTACTTGTAAGTTAAAACTAAAATTCCAGTTGTAACCCAAGTTGTTCATATATCAGACTAGTTATAACTCGAGGGTTCAGTGTAAGTGGAAAGAAACCATTTAAAGCTAGCAGAGAGATAGACAGAATTGTCAACACTCTTTCTTCCTACAAAGCCCAGACCTTTGGGAAGGAAATATTTCCAATTAAGGTAACTGTAATTTGTGTTTGTGTGCATATATCTTATTTTTAGATATCTAAGCATGTTGTGCAGAATTTTTACTACATCATATCTGGGTGACTTACATCTAACAGAATGCTTATCATATAATGCCTGCTGGGTGGAAATGTATTTGTTAAATAAATGAGTACAGAAATAATATAGACTATTTGCTTAAACTAAAACTCAAATTAATAACACTGTGTACCACCTCTGTATAAAGAGATAATTACTGAACTTATATGTTTCTGTGTATATGAAAAATATATCTTAAATGAAAACAGGAAGCCAAAAACATTTCGTAATTGATTGAAAACTTTTACAAAGGCCAAGTAAAAACATTCAATATGAAATGAAGAAAATGTTATCTAGAAAGTCAAAGGCCAAAACTCAATTCCTCAATTCTACAACTATTTGAGAAAGACTATATAATATTTTTATTCTATTTTCTGATCATATTTTTAATTTTCTGTTACTTTGTTATTTTATTGAAAATTGATATACCTTCAGATGATTCTGAGTTGCTCCATTGATTATAAACAATGCGATTAAAAATTTTATGTAAAGACAAGGGACACAAGTGGAGCTGTGGTTTGAATGCTATTTGTCCCCATAGGTTCTTGTGTTGGGAATTTCGGCCCCAGTGTGACTATGTGGGAGATGATGGAACCTTTAAGAGGTAGGGCCTGGGGAAGGTCCTCAGGTCTTTGGGGTGCTACCCTCAGATGGAAAGATTGATCTTGTGGAATAAGTTCTTGTGAGACCAGTTGTTAGAAAATCCTGAGACTGACTGCTGAGACTCTCTCCAGCTTCTTTGCTGATACAATCCCTTCTTCACATAATGCTCCCTCCATGAGGGAGCTAAGCTTTAGCTCCATCAGAGCTAAGCCAATATCAGCACCATGCCCTTGACATCTAAAAGTATCAGCTATATAAGTGTCTTTTCTTTATAAAGTAGTCTGTCTCAGCTATTTCATTATAGTTATGAAACATTGACTAATGCAAATTTAGTAATATGGAGGAAGCAACATCTTTCATATTTAACACATTAATTACAGCAAATTAGTTCCTCTAATTTCTTTGCAAAGGAGGAATGAAGTTCATACAATAACAACTTAAGCTTTTTAAGACTTAAACAAAATTTAAATAAAATTTACCTGTACCATAAAATATCCAATAGAAAATTTAAGACTACAAATTTTTATATACACACACACACACACACACACACACACACACGTGCACCAAGAGCTAATGTTCCTCAAAACAAAGAAAGTTAAATAAACCAAAGGAAATAATGGCTCTAGCAATGGGCTTCCATCTTGACCCACTAACTTATAAGAACAAAGCTGAATTTTTAAAAAGCTCACAAATGCCACACTAATCTTTAACTGGTTATACATTTAGATTTTGTCTTTTTTAAAATGTAATTTTCCTCAGGTACCAAACAGGATATGAGTTTCAAAACTGCAACCATGCCATACTGATAATAAAAAGTAAGAGAGTTTTCAGACACCACATTCATAAAATTGCCCTAATTCTTTCATTTTCCTGAAGGACTTAATGTTACTTGACTAGATTATCTTAAATCTTCCTCCTTTAGGACTTTACTTTATTATGATTCAAATATCATAGTGGACCTTTTCTGAAAAGAAAACTGGTTCTCTTTGCATACTTCAAACTTATCAATTCATTTGAAGGGTAATTTAGTTTCTTCCCTGCTTAAAGTAATTCATCAGAACATGAAATGTTGACACTGCACTGTCAAGTTATTCAAACCAGGTCAGTATGAGGTCAGCTTACCAATATATAAGCATCAATTGATCACTTAACAGTTTTCCTCAATAGATTCTCAAATGATTAATGTGCTCTACTTCTGGGGGAAAAATTA
>NW_004624737.1:1277727-1288544 GCF_000247695.1 Heterocephalus glaber | reverse complement strand
TTTCTTTTGATTGGTGAATTGAGACCATTAATGTTGATGGTTATAACTGAAACCTATTGACTTGTCATTGCCATGATTTTTTCTTTTTGTTGGGTTCTCCTCCTTTACATTTAATTTCTTGTTGTGCCAAGTGGGTTCATTCTGCTTTGCTTTCTCAGGTTGTGATCCTCATTGCCTGTTACTAGGATATTGTGTAAAAATTTTTGGAGTGCTGGTTTTGTATGCACGAAGTTCCTAAGGTGCTCTTTGTCATGAAAGTATCTTGTTTCTCCATCAATTTTGAAAAATAGTTCACACATTCATTTAAGTTTCATTAAATGTTCTTTACTATATATGGTAGGAAATTATTCTCCAACCAAGTGTGAGGTGGGTTCTTTCCTATTTTCTCTGAGATTAGATGAGCCCAAGACTTGTTTTCCTCAATAAATTGTGAAGAAAATTATCATGTATAACTTTCTAGATTAAACTTTAAATGTCAGTGTGTAATTTACTGTACCTTTTTTCTTTCCCTTGGTGATTACAGAAACAAGTGTCAAAACAGATCCATCTTCCTTAGTCCCTAAGTGGCTATATGAAGCAGTACCTACCTGTCAAGAAAGATATGTAATGTGGATGATAAATAAACATTTACTGTATGTGTTGTTAAAACTTGAATGATATCTTTATTTTTTAGCTTAATCTAAAATAATCAATCCACACATTGGTATGGAAAGTGAAGTCCATAACAACGTCCTAAAACATAGATGATGCCTTTGAAATAAATTATCCATCAGCCTGGGTTGAAATGGCTGATAAACAGAACACGTAGAATGAGAAGAAATAATTGCTTTTAGGTTATAATGCTAAGATTTTGAAGTTGATTGTTAATATAATATGAATTAACCTGTCTTGATTACTATATTGTGCTTTGAAATGTTACAGAAGAGCACTATTCCTATTCTTGTGATAAGTTAATATGAAGAGAGGGAATTACTTTCAATTTTTATATAATTAACCAGTCTAAGTCTTGGTAGAATAGGCCAAAAAGTAGTCCTCTGAAATGCTGGAAGTGTTCTACAATTTGATCAGAGAGATAGTTACACAAATGTATATTTACATACAAAAAAATGTATCTCTAAAAATGTATCAAGAATCCTTCAGATATACTGTACATAAGAAAAGAAGAAAAAAATCTAAGGCTGAGTTCATAGAGGATCTCAACATGGAAGGAAACAAAGGAGAGGAAGTAAAAGTGTTGTTTTATTTATTTTATTTTCATTAAGTTTATTGGTACATTTTAGGTATACAATACAGTTACATTCATCATTGGGATCTTGTACCTTTACATAATGTATCTTGGTTCTTATTTTTTCCTGTTCCCCTGCCCTCCCTTCACTCCCTCCACCCTTCCCTATTTACAAAGACTTTGTTTCCATTTTCTTTTCTCATATTTATTCCTTTCCCTTCTTTCCTTTCCCCTACCCCTCCCACTTCTCCTTCCCGTTTAGACCTTTTCTTCCTATTTCACATTATCCATTATCTACTATACATTTTGTTCCTTTTTTACACTTTTAATTTCTCACACCAAAGAAACTATTCCATATTTACACATGTGTGTCCTGTTTATTTCACTTAAAGGTATGGCCTCCATGTATGTGCATCCATTTAGATATAAATGTCTCTAGTTTATCATTCTTTATGGCTGAGTAGTGCTCCATTTTATATAAAAACATTTTCTTTATACATTCTCCAGTTGATGGGCAATTGGGCTGTTTCCAAATTTTAGCTATTACAAACTGTGCTGCTATAAACATGGATGTGCATATATCGCTGTGGTATGATTCTTTTAGTTATTTGGAGAAGATACCCAGCAAGGGAATAGCTAGGTCAAATGGGACCTCTAATCCTAGTTTTTTGAGGTATCTTCATATTGATTTCTACAGTGGTTGCACCAGTCTGCACTCCCACCAACAGTGGAGAAGGGTTCCTTCCTCCCCACAACCTCACCAGCATTTGTAGTAGGTTGTTTGTTTGATAGCAGCCATTCTTTCTGGAGGCTGAATCTCAGCATTGTTTTCATCTGCATCTCTCGAATGACCAGTGATGTTGAACATTTTTTATATGTTTATTTTCTGCTTTTACTTCTTTGTCTGAGAAACATCTTTGGATTTCAAATGCCCATTTTTGAATTGGGTCTTTGAATTCTGGGAGTCTGATTTTATAAATATGTTGTTTTAAATATTGATATTCTCAGAAAAAATGGTGGAGTATACATAATTAAAATGAAAGGACAAAATATCTTCACGTCCTTGGTGTAGACGAAGTTTTCATAAATCAAACACAAGAAGAACTAACAAGAAGGACATAAATAGAGCTACATAAAAATTAAATACTTCTGTTCATCAAAAAGCACAAAACTGGGAGACTATATTTGCAGTACACATACCCACAGATGACTCATAGCTAGAAAATGCAAAAATTACTACAGCTCAATAAGCAAAAAGGACAGATACAATAGAAAAGTAAGCAAAGACTTCACACAAGATTAAATCTAATTGTCCAATAAATGTTAAAAATACTCAACTTCACATCAAGGAAGTCCAAATTTAAACCATAATGAACATTATAGTGAAAATTATTATATTCTCACCAGAATGACTAAAATGGAAAAAAGATGAAAATAAAATATCAACAATAATGTGGAACAAGTGAAAATTTCATGTAGTAATTACTGTTAGGATTGTAAATTGGTCCAACCATTTTGGAAAACTGGTAGTAAAACAGTTCTAGTAAACCTACTAAAAATCTATTAACTGAATATATGTAGACTTATGACAAAGGCAATTTCACTTTTATATATGTATACTGAACTGAAATGTAATATATTCTCTTAAAGATAGGTGCAAGGAGATTCTTAGAATCATCACACATAACAGCCAAAAGCAACACAAATGGGCCATTAACATTCAACAGTAAAATAGGTAGCTAGATGCAGTATGTTATACCAAGATATACTATGTGCTGTATGCTCTTTACCATTGAGAAGGAATAAACTTTTTTTTTTTTTTTTTTTTTTTTTTGCAGCACCAGGGATCAGACTCAGGGCCTGGCCCTGGCTAGGCAATTGCGGCACCGCTGAACTAAATCTACGCCCCAAGAAGGAATAAACTATTGGTATGTAAGACAGCAAGGATAAATCTCAGAAACAGAAAGTTAAACAAAGAAACCAAATGCAAAAGAATATGATTGTCTTTTTAAATTATGTGTAAGAAAAAGTAATCAAGATTGTTAGACATAAGAAAAGCATTTTCTCTTCAGAGAGGAATAGCAACTAAAAGAACAGAGAGAAGCCTTCTTGGTGGCTTTTAATGTTTGATGTTTTGATCTGTGTTGTTACATGTGGGCATTCAATTTGTGAAAGTTCATTTGGATATTTTTTTCTGTATCAAAGTTACAGCTGAATACCTAAAAGTAAAAAATGAAAAGATATTGAAAATGTAAATATAATCAAATGAGGAATAAGAAATGTGATTTCCAAACTACTAACAGGAAATTACATATGAAAATTAAATCCAAATATAATAGAAATCATAATAAATGTGACTGGACAGAAATCTTACACTGAAGGACAAAATTCTCGAAGAATCTGATGAAGTAAGTAGTATCTACCTGAGTGCTATCTAAAAATGGCACCACTGGAACAATGATATAGAAAGTTTGAAAAAAAAGTGGAAAAGACATTTCAGGTTAACACTACCAGAAGGAAAGCAAGTACAGAATTTCAACTTCTGACAAAATAAATTATAAGTAAAACATTTAAAAAACAAATGTTTTTCTTATGGAGCAGAAGGTAAGCTCCACCAAAAAGTTAATATTTATGAACAATTATGTACTTAAAAACATAGGTTCAAATGTATAAAGTAAAACTAATGGACATACAAAGAAAATATGACAAACTGATTCTAACAGTGGGAAATTTTAACAATAAATTATATTTTTAAAAATAAATACAGTCTCTCAGACCTTCTATTTATACAATTCAATTATCAAACTTGATTAAAGAGAGAAAATTATGCTCTGCAAAAAATAGAGATTATTCTCAAATGCATATGGTAACTTCATACATACATACATGCACACACACAAAATAACCACCTACTAATCTAGAAAGAAAATCTCAATACACTAAATCTCCATTCACACAGGCCACATTACTTGACAATAATGAAATCAACACAATCAATAAGAAACATATTATGTAAAAGCCTATCTAATTTGAATGCATATGTTGAATATTTCAGAATTCCTAACATTTATTATTTCTTGAAATTCACTCCATAGGTATGAGCACATTGGCTTCTATTTATTATCTCCTAAAATAGGTAGGGTAGGTATTTCCCCTTTTCACAGATTGCACCTAGCATCCATGACTCATACAAATCAGAAGATTAATGTATACTAAAACTGGAATTAAAACAATCTTTTTAGTGTTTGTAAATAGAGAAGGGTGGAAGGGATGAAGGGAGGACAGGGAATGGGGAAAAATAAGAACAAAGATACATCATGTACAAGTACAAGTACCCAATGATAAATGTAAACATACTATAGACTTAAAATGTACCAATAAAAGAATTTAAGCAAAAAAAAAAAGCCAACGATCTTTTTTCCTCCAGTTCAATAAATTTTGTCTCTTCCCTCAAAGGCCACCAGTTATGTTAGAGTTGCCAAAGTCCTGTGAGTTTATGGTGACTGTTTCAAAGCCATTTTCTTTACTGTCCAAGTTTGGATGAAAATTTATATTTCTTTCCATTAGAAAATTATCAAGTAGCTGAATAATTCAATATCCAAGTATTGCTGTCTAGATATTTACCTTTTCATTACAGATTCTTCACAACAATGACCTCCTTTATGCCTTCAGTAAACATTTTGTTCACATTGAGCCCGAGCTATTATCTATACAATAATTATTTGCAGTGTTTGTTATGTCTTTTCATTTCCCCATTTTGAAGTCCAATTCTAGTGCCAGTGCTAATTTTATTTCCCTGTCCCTCCCACCTCCCTCCTTAGGAATATTAGTAATAAATTTCTCTTCACAGGTGGAGAGGAAACAAAATGATTACCAGTCCTGAAGATAGTTGAGAAATCCTTCTTTGTATTTCTTGTTTTCCAGAAGCAGTTTTCAAAGTCTGCAAAGATAGTTTAAAGCTTTGCAAATAGCTAGTGTCCTGACCGTTTTATTTAATTCATCTCAATCTTCAAGTCCTGCCTTAGTCTCTGTTTTAAACCAAAAATAATGTATTATCTCTAAAGCTTTAATTTCTTATTTCTTATTATTTCTCTCCTTAAGCCTTTTCTATTTTCAATATGCTTCTTCACTTTACCTTATGTACACAAGAAATAGAAAAGTAACTGGGGAAAAATAGATGAAGAAAAAGTAAAGGATAAGAACAGAATATTATATCAGGCAAAGGTAATTATTGTAAAGTATTCAGAGAAAATAGAAAAATGAGAAGAGTGAAGAATAGGGTACTGAATGTACTTTATTGGGTGCAATAGGAAAAGATCATAAAAAATAAAGAAGTGAGAGGGAATAGAGCAGACTAAATGTATAATAGGGTCTATTTGGCAGAATGATCATCAATTAAGTTTATAAATTGTTACTACTGGACAAACCACCAGGCTTGGGAAATATTGCCAATAAAAAATACTTATCTGTATGACATAAGAACTTGTAACTCTTCCTTGCATTTGTTACTTAGAGAGATTGAAATGTCTGATGCGGCTTACTTTAATAAAAAATAAAACCACTTTGACACAAACAAACAGTGCAACTGATGAGGATAGCATCCCAAACAGTGACTTGCTTTTTTCCTCATGTGCAAACCTTAGGGCTTAGTTGACAAAAACTTATGTGTTTTATGATTATTTTTGCTTCTGATACAGCATGTATTCAGAACAAGATTCATTTTTGACTGGTATCAACATTTCACAGAAGAAAATTCCTGCTTACTCACGTTCTTTTTCCTTTACCTCTGTTATTTATTAAGTAGCTAACATACGGATGATTTTATGTTTCATCCTGAACATGGCTCAGAAGTATAGCCAGCTGAACAGCCTTATTTCTTGTACACTAGCTTTTATTTTAATTTTATAGAAGATAAATAACTATTTAATTTGATGTACAGATATAGTGGGTCTATGTTGTTTTTATTTTCCTAATACTCTTTCTTCTATTTCCTGGCAACAGCACTCCCATCTGCCTTGGAAGAATTGTGCCTCTCTCATTCCACCTGGTTGTGGCAGGACTGCCAGAACACTTGTGTCCTTCTCTTTCTTCATTCTCCATGAGGGTAGAGTAATGACTCAAACATCACCAATTTCCTCCTCACTGCAACAGACACACAAAGAAGTGCAACAAAGAAATGGATAGATTTGATTTGATGTTATTCAAAATTCCATGCTTAACTTGATATTCTACTATAAACCTCATCATTTTTAGCTAAGTGATTTGACAACACTCAGCTTTCACATTTTTTAAAACAACCACATGAGAATTCAGAAAGTTACTCTACTTTTTCCTAATTCTTATACATGTTGCAGAGCTTAAAGGTGCCCTTTTCCAACAAGAGAAGACAATGCTGCTCCAGTGACAGCACATTCTTGCCTCAGGATGCCCTGACAGGAAAACATTTATGAATTAATGTCTAAGTGCAAGGAGATATTACTAACAGGAAAAAGAATAGAAATAGAAGTTATTAATGTTGATACAATCATTGATTCAGTCATTTCATAATATATACATGTATCAAAACCTTATGTTGGACAGCATACATATATACAATCTTTATCAGTTGTTTTAAGAAAGAAGTAATAGATAAACTCTTGATTAATGTTTTATTATAACATATTAGTAAGCATCCTATTCCAATAAATAATTTTCACACACAATGAATAGGTGAATTTCTTTTTACATCAGTTAGCTATCCACCCAAAAAATTGCTTGACAGCTGTGAGTGAACATACTAAAAGAACCTATCAAATCTGACATTGGCAAGGTTGGCTGTGCACCAATGTTAACTGTGGAATTGTTTTAAACCTCAACTTTCAGGTCCATTCCTGCTTTGTGTATAACAAGTTCCATGTGTGATTCTGATGTACATTCAGAACCACTGGTTTAGTCCATCTCCTGCCTAATTGTTCATCTATGATCTGGGGAAGTTGACACTCCTAAATGTGAATTCTTATAGTGAAAACCACCTTATCACTCATTCTTGTAGCATTTCATCTAAGGTCACAAAGGCTGTCCTTGACAGTTACAAGCAATTAAGGCCATTTGTATGAAGAGAAATTTACCTGTACTAGAGCAGTTGTGCACAAGCTGTGTTTAATATAATGATAAAACTATGAATCAGATGTACCAAATAGTTCAACTATATGACTTAAATGTAAATTGTGGATAAGTTTCACTTTTCAAAAGGTACATTAATTTTTTCAGATTTGTTGTGTATCAAGTAATAAAATTTAGCCTCCAAAATAAGTGTCAAATATATAAATTTTCCCAAAATATGTAGAACTTAACTTTTTGAAAGTAAAGAGACTAAAACTCTGGCCCTCGGCAAGAAGAAATAAAGTAGGGATTCTCCTCCACTGAGGAGAGGAGAAACATACCAAGCAATGGTGATGCAGGAGGAGAATGGTTCATTTACATCTCAAGCAGAGCCTCTCCAACTCTGAAGCACTATTACCTACTTCCTTCTTACATTAAAGTTATTTCACCAATCACACTGCATTCTTCCCTACCACAGTGCTTTTGGGCAGGTTCCTCTCTACTCCTTGAAGTTTTTCTGGTTTTTTTTTTTTTGAGACAAAGTCTCCCTATGTATTCAGGTTGGCCTGCAACTCACTATGTAGGCCAGGCTGACAAAGTTCTTGTCTTTAAGACCCTAGTGTAATGTTACCTCTTCTCTAAAGGTTCCTTCTCTTCTCGGTCCTTTCTGTGTTCCCCCAAAGTCTCTGTATCTCACATGATAATGCCATATGGCTGTTTGGCTTCATGTCTGCCTTCTCCTCTGGAAATTTCTATTTTACTGAACTTAATTTACTCCAATTTCCTCAAAATGTAACAACCAGAGAGGGTGAGCTAGATATCTCATGGGGTCCATAAGGGTACAAAAAATCCACGCTGACCTCCTGAAATAATGAATCTCCAATTAACTGTCTAACAGCTATGTTGAGCAAGTTGCCACTAGAATTCTGGGATTGAGTTGCTGTGGTCTGGTTCCAGGAAGAGGCACAAGAATCCCAGAGTGAAGACCTCAGTAGTGTATATTCAAGTGAGACCAATGGCCATCTTCAAAACTCAGGAATTCCATGTGTAGTCTGGCAGTAAGTATTGATCCTGCTCAAGAATTGGGGTTGAAGGTCAGGGACATAATCTCAAATCCCAAGAGAAATATTATATCAGACATAGAGAAGAGATCTATCACTTCTTAGATCAAGAGACTATAACAACCAGGAATCTTTGGTAAAGCTTCATTAACTCCTAAAATGAAGGTTGATTGCATAAAGATGGGAAATGTACATCTTCCAGTAGAAACCCAAAGTTCCCTCTGGGTGCCTTCAGAATTTATCATACTTTCTGCCCCCTCCCACTAAACTGTATTTGAATTAACTCACTTTAATTTCTCATTCTGTCTGTAATACCCACAAGAAACTCTGCACACCACTGTTGGACACTTAATTTATACTTAACTATATTTTTGTTGTCACACTGAGCTCTTAAAAATGAAAAAGCACTGTCTTTTACCATCTAAATCCTAGAGATAAAGACAAGATTTTAACCTAATGTGTTTTACCAAATGAATTTCAGGCTATTTCTAGGAGTCCTTGAGTCATCATGATATACTTTTCCCCAACATCCTATATCTGACCCAGAGCCTCATAGGCTTTGGATATTAAAAGATATGGCTAGAATTGGAAGGAAACACAGACGAACTACTTTTTCTTAGTGATATACATTTAAGCAGTGTTCTATCTTGTGCTTGAGAAAATAAAAGCTTAGTCAATTACAGCACAGTTTTGAAATAAAATCTGCTGCCATCCTATTCAATGCTCCAGACAAACTTGGGTGTGCTAGCCAGTTTTTGGTACAGCAACTCTAACAGAGTGCA
Source organism: Heterocephalus glaber (assembly GCF_000247695.1). Next base: position 1,279,395 of record NW_004624737.1, on the reverse strand, counting down.
AGATTTCTGAGTGCAGAATGCTATTGGCTTTTTGCATAAGTTACCCGCAGTAGCATTGAAAATAAAAATTTATCTGGCAAGATTGAGCAGTAACTGCATATGCATAGAAATGCCCCAACAACCAAAGAGCTATAAAGTATCCACTTTATCAAACTCCCTTACACAATGGGGAATCAAAATTCCTGGTTTTCTTGCTTTATATTCATTACATGGGCACTAGAGAAATGTCACTGCTTTCCATTCTTGCTTTTTATCACACCAGTTCAGACATGAGATTATCCTTGACAGTCAACCATCCCATCCTACAGCATTTATTCACAAGAATATCCAATCCAATTCTTACAGTTATTTCCCCATTAATTCTTCTTGTTAAATACATTAATTTCAATTTTATGATACACATTGGATATGGAAAAATGAATAAGTTATAGTCCTAGCCTTTAGGGAGCTCAAAATATACTAAGAAAAAACATGCAAAACAAATAGTTACTATATAATATTGTGAATGCTATGATAAAGGTTTTACAAGGTAATGTGGTCTCATGGAGGAAGAAACTTCTAACTTTGCCTGAAAGGCCTGGACATTTTGAGAAGGATAACATAAGAATCTTACGTGTGGTTAAGTACTTTGGGAATTTTGAAGGCATTCTCTTGGGTCTCCTAAAATTAATGTTTCTACTCAAATATTAAAATAATATTAGAGTTGGTTACTTAGTATAAAATCTACTTAATTCTGGGTCTTATGCAACTCTACTCACAGTCTACATGAACCAAGTAAAACAAATAAATTACTAATTTAATCCACACAAAAGCAAGGTACTTGAATTTAATTACCATAGAAATTATTTCTCCAGACTTCTATCACCATAATCCCATGCTTTCTTCCCCCAAGGACGTAGACAAAAATGGAATGAAGGTTTACTAACAGGGTGTGAGCCTTGATACAGCTTGAATTAATAAGCTTTAAGAGGTAATGGCAATAGGAACCCTGGATAGACAGCTTGTGTCAGCACTGATAATAGTGAGTAAAAATACTAGTCTTTGGAAAATTATCAAATAATCAAAGGACTGTAAAGTGTTTTTTTTAAATCAATTTGACTTACACAATTGGAAAAAAACAGGATGGATAATATATCTTCCATTACAGCCCAAAGCACATCACAGCTTCCTCTTTGACCCAGATAATCACATTTGGATCACATGTCTAAAGTTGGTAGGGAGAGAGTTCACTGGTCCCATTCATAGAACTTTAGGACAATGTTGGACTTGTTGAGAATAAGAGCACAGGACTGTGGATGAGAGAAGCTTTTCCCTTATTGGAGTTCCCTTGATTTTCTTCTTTTACTGTAGTTTGCTTCTCATTTTCAAGCTATCAAAAGAAAAATTCTAAGGATCTCTGCCTAGTATCCATAATAAGTTGACTCAAATCCTTAACATAGAGCATAATACAAATCCAATTTCTGAAGAAGTAATGCCAATCCCTGTGTGTTACTAATTATTTAAATGCTTTCATTGTCCAACTCTCAAAATATATATGTACTCTACCTACATTCATAACCTGTTTTCTTTCACTTTTACAATATGTATAGTATATTTTGAAATGAAAAGCATAGCACTGAAGAAACATGATTATACTATATCTAAATATTATTTTATTTGAATATATGT
>NW_004624737.1:1223010-1238275 GCF_000247695.1 Heterocephalus glaber | reverse complement strand
GTGTAAATACCAAATAGTTTCTCTAGTGTGAGAAACTGAAAGTGTAAATAAGGACTAAAAGGTATAATAGATAATGTGAAATAGGAAGAAAAGATACCCACATCTTGACTCTGGAGTGAAGATGGTCTCGGTTTGCTGAATGTCCTTCAGAAATCCACCCAGAACAGAAGATTCACCTTTCTGGCCTTTCCTTCTGCCTGCTTCTCACATCACTGAGCAGCAGCAGAGGAGCAGCAGAGGAGCAGCAGAGGAGCAGCAGAGGCCTGATGCTCCAGTTCAGCATTCCTTGTAAAAGAGCTTTCAAGGAGAGATGGTTGAGAAGGACAAAGTGAGCCTTCGTGGAAGTTATCCTGTGAACCTAGAAAGCCAGAAATGGAAGTTTCTCAATACAGAAGGAAAAACTTTCCCCACAAAGAAAATCCAATATGTCTGTATTTTCTTTTCAACTTGAGCCTTCGTGCAACACCCACAGAAGGAAGAGGCAGCAGGCCAAGATTTATATTTCCACTGCTTCTGTGTACTTTTGTGAGGAGAATTTCTACTTAGATGTGAGCATGATTTATCTTTGACATCTGTCCCATATTGGTTACATGGAAGACTGGAGCTTATTCAGTTTTTTCCCCTTTCTCATGCTTCCCATTGAAGCTACCTTCTGGGTCAAAGGAGATAACCTCTCAAATGAAAAGACCACTCTTCTGTTGATGCCGCACAGTATTTACACGTCATGGATTCAAATGTTGCCATTTTATTCTGTACAGTTTGTTAAGCAGGCCTTGAATTGATGAAATTAGATATATGAGAGTTTTATTAAAAGAGTTATTTCTCTTAAACTCAATGAGCTGAGTCCAGTTGCAGTCTTTTGAGATGGAAATGTGATCTCCTGCACAATGAGTAACTCTTGAGTACAGTGCAGAAGATCTCAGGGGAGATTGAGAAATGAAAGAGGGGAGGGTGAAGATGACAGTGAATATGGGGTTGAACTGTATGGAACCTGGTGGGGAAAAGCATGGAACTGGAAGTCTAAGCACTGTGCTCCAAGCCTTTCAGAGTAAGTCTCTCTCATTCAGGATGAGATGCTGTACCAAGAGAATCTTCTGTGTCCACTCACAACCAAACAGAAACAACTAGAAACAGCTAAAGAATTGGAATAGGACAAATAAATAGAAGAAAGGTAGAAATAAATGTGGAAAAGATGGAAATGAAGGAAAGAAATATAACTAGCTTCTCTCTTGTTTTTTATACCAGCTCCAGGAATTAAGAAAGTAGAAAGAAAAGCAAACTACTAGCAGAGTAAGGTAGGAAAAGGGTGCAGTCATGTTATGATTTTCTGTGATGATCTTAATAAAAAGAGAGACAAAATACTTCCTAGCAAAATATTACATGGTAGGAATGCCTCTTGGAGGGACTCTAAAGACTTGTATGCTGTAATTCAAATTCCTGGAAATAAGTCACTCAATATGAGCCACAGAGCATCAGAACAAAATGGATTTTGAAGATAATAGTAAAAGAAAAAAATGAGCCAAGGAGAGAATTTACTTTGAATGCTAAGGTTAAAACATTTTTTTTCTCTCTTCATGGATCCAACAGTTGCCATAGGAGGCATTGTGACTATTTTCAAAGGTATTATGATGGACTGGTGGTTTCAGTAAATGGTGACAGACCCTTGTAATCTGAATTGAGGAATAAGAACCTGAATGGAAACATAGGAAATATTCACCAGATACTTTCAACTAAAAGGTCCAAAGTTTATTTACCATATTAAAAATGGTAAATATATACTAAAGATGTTAATTTAAGACAATTTGAGAGCTTTGCATGGACAAAAGAATATGTTCCTGGTATAAAAATGTTTTGGATAAACCTGGTCCTTGTGTATAAAAAACAGCCTCAAAAGACAGAAGATGTTGAAAGATTTAAACACAGGTAGACAAATCAAGGACTGTACAAAGTACAAATTTTTTAGAGACTTACAGACAAAAGCCTGTCTTGGGTAATAGGAAGACCAGAGGATCCCTGCAGCCAAAGGCAGCAGGAGAAAGAAGTTTATATGTTGTATTGACTCAGATTCTCTAGAGAAAAAAATTATATTATATATATATTATATATGCATATACATACACATACACACAAACATACATATATATTAGGTTTACAGGATCCAAGGCAGGAGAATCCCCACTTGGAGAAAGTAGATCCCTGAGGATATGGCTTTGAATGGTGTATTTTATCTTCCCACCCCTTCATGGATGCTAAGAACGAAGCAGATTTCCATCTGTGTGGTTATCTACATGCTGGAAAGTCAGAAAATCCAATAACTGTTCAGTGTAAGAAGTTGGAACCCCGAACAAGAGGGATCAAGGATATAGCAATATAGCACCAGTCCAAGAGTGAAAGCATGGAAGCTTCCTGAAGAGTAGCTGGTGTGGGTCTGCATTGGAAAGGTGAAGATACTGGAGTATGATGTCTAGGTGATAGCAATGAAATATGGTTCCACTCAAGTGGAATGGAATCCTTCAAAACACACACATACTTTTTTTGATCTTTTATTCCATCCAGGTAATAAGCCTCTTTGATGGTGCAGTAGATGACTAAAGTGGATTTTCTTCTCCATTTGATGGCTACATGTCAGTCATCTATGGAAACACTCCACAGACACCCAGAAATGTGCTCTACCAATCTGGTAGGCATTGCTTAACCCAGTCAAGTTGACCTATCATAATTAGAAGTCACACATACTAAGTCAGACAAAGGTGAACTCTAGCCAATAGGAATGTACCTGGATTTATTAAAAAACTACTAATGTGTCAAATATCAGTTAAGAAATGATTCAGACATCTATGGCTAAAACAAAGTGCATAATAATTGGCTAAATATGTTAAAGATAGTTTATCCTGTAGGTTGGGAATGTGTCCAAGGGTCACCTGATATGCAAAATGGTAGTATGACCAAGAAGGATGTGTTAGCCTTCATTGCTGTGACAAAATACCTGAGAAAAACAACTTAAGGAGGAAAGATTTATTTTGGCTCAGAGACTCAAAGGTTCCAGTCCATGGACCATTGACTCCGTTATTTTGGGCCTGTGGTGAGCCAGAACATGATGGAAGCAGGACATGGTGGAGAAAATCGGCTCACCTCTTCACATGCAGGAAGGGACAGGGAGATAAAATATATTATTCAAAGACACATGCCCAGTGATCTACCTCCTCCAAGTAGGCACCACATCCTAATAGCCCATGTAGCTATTAACTAATCAGTTGATGAGGTTAGCACATTCATGATCCAATCATCTATCTAGGCCCTGCCTCTGAATATTGCTGCACTGGGGACAAAGCCCTAAATACAACAGTCTTTGGGGGACACTTCATATTTAAACCATAACAATGTTGTAGTCATATTAAGCTGGATACCTACAAAAAAAGGATGTTTTCATAAAACTAATTCCTCCTTTGACACTAATAAATCTTACTGTTGCACCTTTTTTTTATTTATAATCTGTTGACATCCTGGTCTCTTCACCATATTCACTGAAGATCTTAGCTTGTGATTCATGATCCTTCTTTCCATCCCATAACTATTACCCTGAACAACTTCAATTCTTTTCACACACTTACAGGACAGACAGGCAATGCCCTTGCCTTTCTCAGTTCTCATGACTTCAGCTCCACTTCTACTTTGTCACACAGACCCATATCCACACCATGGCTTTTTCAATCATTGGAACTTTCTATCATTGAAACTTCAATCATCTATTTGCTTATTCATTATGCAAATATTTACTGGATAGCTAACTGTTTGGTAACCACTATGGGACTCATTGCTACAAAAATAGTTACAGTTAAAAACACACAGAAATCCTTTCCCCGCTGGTGCTTATAAGCTATCAGAGGAGACAAGAGATGGACAGTTATAATAGAGTGTCATAAATGTTTTGCTGGCATATGCTAAAAGAAGAGCATCTAAACTGACTGTAAGTTGTCATGCTGGTCTTCTTAGCACAAGTGATATCTAAAATGAGAATTAAGAATGAATACAAAGCCGGGTGTGGTGGTACATACCTGTAATCCCAGCACTCAGGAGGATGAAGCAGGAAGATTGCAGTGAATTCAAGGCCAGCCTGGGCTACATAGTGAGTTCAAGTCCAGCCTCAACTGCATAGCAAGACCCTGTATCAAAAAAACAAAACAAAAGAATGAATACAAATTGGTCAGAAAAAAGTAGGTGATATGTGCATGAAGGGTAATATTCCACACAGAAGAAATAAAACTTACAAATGTTCAGAAGTAAAAGAAGGCACGGCTTATTTAGTGTTGTAAAAATTATTTAGAATGACAAAACTGGTAAGTGATTGGCTATGTTGTTGAGGGAGAGGGAGTAAAACAATAATGCACAGGTTTATGCTTGAATAACTAGGTGAAATTTGATGTCATCTACTGTAGATGGATTACCAGAAGAAAAGCATAACTGGAGGAAATCTAGGGATTTAACTTTGGATATATTGAGTTTCAACTAAAACAGAGACATCTCCCATGGAGATACTGAATCTTTCCCATCATCATGGGCCACATTACCTTGCAATACACAAATGTGTCCTTACCTGTCTAAGACATTTCCTCCTCTACAACTCAAATCACGTCATATCTATGATGACCTTGTCCATTAATATTAAATCCTGCCATCCTACCTTTACTTTTATTGTGTCAAATGGTGTTGCAATTTCCTCTTTGCTTATTTAGCACCCCCTACTACCATATAAACTACTCTAGGAATTGTATATTTGCTTTACTGTTTTTAAGCAGTAGCTTAACATGTGTGTAATATATTGTTTTTATTTTTCACATTTAGTTTACTTTGAGCCCTTGCAATAGCTGAGATTTCTAAAGCTATAAGACAATGCATTTCTTTATTATTCTAAATCTTCTCCATTAACAATAAACACTAAATCACAGCACAACACTCTAGTAGTATCAGTTAATACACTAGTACAAAAAAATCTTGCCCTTTTTGTATCTTCTTGCTTAATGGATGCTAAGTAGGTGTTCAATAAAATTTAATGAGTGATTATTTGTATGCATAGGCAAAGCAGAGTGAATTAACTATATTTTAATGGCTTTTCCATAAGTAATTTTTAGGTGAGAAAAGTGAATCTGTAAATTTACAATTTGGAGGGATCCATTGCAATAAAGACTTCCCTAAACCAATGTCCTTACAAAATGAACAGAAATTTGGGGCTGTAGGACAGGAGGGAGGCAGCATAAGGAAGAGAGGAGATACACAGAGCTGGTCCATTTGGTGAATATTACAATTATGCTGAATTTTAAACTTGATAGGCTTTGGTGTCCACACAGGCATTCAGTGGAGCATACTTCTGGGTAGGTCTGTGTGGGTCATGCATGGTCTCTGACCCCTTCTTCTCTGTGTCATTCCCCTGCTTTGCTTCCTAACTACCATGCCCTTTGGTCATGATATTTTTACCTTGGAGCCAGCCAACCATGGACTGAATCCCTTGAAACTATAAGCCAAATTAGGTATCTCCTCCTTTAAATTGCAAGTTTCTGGTATTTTTCCAGCAATGGGAAAGCTGACTAATACAGAAAACTGGCACCAAGAATATTGGGTCATTGCTGTGACTATAACTGATCATGTGGTTCAGGAGCTTTGGGAACTAGTTTACAGAAGGAGTTTGGATATTTGGGCTAGAGAAATCCTAGAATGATGTAAGCAGAGACTGATGGATGATTCTGGTTGGAGCTCAAAAGACCAGATTGCTGATAAGAATGCCGAAAGTAAAGAGTAGATTTCATGAAGTTTCAGTTGGGGAAGTATATTCTCCTTTTAAATTGAACTAGAAGCCATTCATCTTAAATTCTGACAAGAAACTTGTCTACATTTCGTCACTGTCCTAAGATTTTTTTCTTTTTGGTACCACGGATTGAACTCAGGACCTTGTGCTTGTGAGGCAGGCAGCAGCACAACTGAGTTAAATTCTTGGCCCTATCCTAAGATTTTTGTATGAGGCTGAATTTAAAGGTAGCAGACTAACTCATCTGGTAGAGGAAATCTCATGACAGCACAAAGTTCAGGCTGTGTCATGGATACTGCTGGCTTCTTTTGGCCAGATGTATAGTAAGAGTCAGGAGCAACAAGTACAGCATAAAGATTTGAAAACTTAAATTTTGGCCAAAGAAGAAACACATGTAAATATGGGGGAAAAGGATGTATGGTTATTGAAGTGATTTGGACTTGAACAAGAACAAAGATGCCTTGAAGTTGCCTCAAGAATCAGCAAGACTCTACTCATTGCAGGCTTAAGGAAGTAAACGTATAAACATTTTTTTGGAGGGGAAAGCCCCTAGGCTCTATGCAAGAAGGGCCATGTGAGAAATTGGTTTTCTGGGATTCATTTCTTTTTCTTTTTTTTTTTAAATTAAATTCTTTATTGGTACATTGTAAGTATACAACACAATTACATTTCTCATTGAGAATTGTACCTTTACATAATGCATCTTGGTTCTGGGATTCATTTCACCATGCTCAGCCATCCAGGGACTCAGAGGCCAGAGTCCATTGCTGCCATGATCCAAAGAGCCTTGTCTACTGCTTACTTCTGCTGCAATAGATCTTGGTTTCATTCATGAGTTGCTACTTTTACAAGCATGAAAAATGCAAGGAGTGTGGGGCCAGGGAAGTTCCTATCCAGATTTTAAAGGAAGGACCGTGGAGGGTCTGGAAGGCCAGGCAATGTAGGACAGTGCATGAAGCTATGACAATAAAGCCAAAGATGCAGTGGAGATCCCAGGGAGTTGGAGATACCAGGAACAAGGAACACCTGTCAAGGAAAGCCATAGGCTGTGAGAGGAGCCAGTCCAAGAGAAACCATGTGGGTTGCAACCAGGAAGACCACAGAAGAGGGCCACTCAAGCCCTCTGGAAGTCACATCTTATGTTCTCATGTATCAGCTGCTAGACAAGTAACTATGGGACTTAACATTTACCCTGCTGGGTTTTGGTCTTGCTTTAATTTGATTCTTTTCTATCCTTCTGTTTCCTTCTTTTCAAATGGAAATATTTACACTGTGCTATTTTATTTTGAGATTGAAATAGCTCAGGGTTTTTTGTATTTTATAGAGGTTCATAGCTAAGAGTTTGCTTTGAGTCTCAGAGGAGACTTTAGAGTTGGATTTTTGAGCAATGCTGGGACTGTTTTGACTTTAGAAAGGACATTAGTGTGTTTTCTGTTGTATGGGGGATAGTTATATCATGTTAGACAGAATTAGGACCATGTCCTTATTTGGAGATTAAGTATAGGATATAATCCATGAAGGACATGTGTTTGGGTGTCAAGTTGATAAAAGGTCAAGGAAAATTTGGCAATAAAATTGGATTGTCAACCTAATTGGGAGTAATTTGGGAGATTAGTAAAGTACACTTTTTGGTATGTCTGGGTTGATCATGGAGCTGTGAACTTAGTGTCTATATCTGATTCCTGCCCCCTTCCTGCCTTGTGTTATTCTCTTAATTTCCTTCATGGACACCATGACCTAAGCAGCTTTACTCAGCCATACTCTTCAGCTATGATGTTTCTGCCTTGGAACCAGCCAGCCATGGACTGAAACCTCTGAAAGCATGAGCCAAATAAATCACTTTTACTTTGAGTTGTAGGTGTCATATATTTTGTCCAGCAACAGGAAAGCTGACTAATATAGTAAAATGAAGGTAGCCAGTGAGAAAATCCTATAAGTGGTGTGGCTGGATATATTTTTTCAGAATACAGCTATGTACTATGGGATTTAAATTGATATCATTGATGCATTGAACACTATTTCTGTTTTCCTAACATTTTGTAGATTTTTACTACCCTCAAATACCATATAGGGACCCTTTTTGTGAAAATTCATTCTTCCTCTAGATCAAACTGAAAAACAAAGACAGAATAGTTATAGAAAATGTGTGTAAGAAAATTAAGGTACTCTCTTAGGATAAGAACCCATATCTCTAAGACATCATGGGAAGGTAAGCCCAGAGGAATTCATCAGAACTTGAGTTCTCACAAGATATGGATAAGTAATTGAAGTAATTTTGTTTTATCTTCTGTTAATTTTATTTGTTAACTTGACTGGGCCACTCCTTCCCTTCTCTTCCCTTCCCTTCCCAGATATTTGATTAAACATGATCTGGGGGTCTCTATGAGAGTATGTCTGGAAGACATTTATATTTTAATCAGTAGCCTAAGTAAAGCAGATTGTCATTCTTAATATGGATGAGCTTCATACAATCTTTTGAAGGCCTAAATAGAATAAATAGGCTGAGTAAGTGAGAATTCAGTCTCAGGCTGTCTATAAGCTAGAACATTGGTTTTCTCCTGTCTTTAGAATAAGACTTGGTCTGAAACTTAAACCATTAGCTCTCTTGGGTTTTCAGGTTGCAGAATGATGATCTTTGACTTCCCAAATTCCATAATCACATGTATTACTTCCTTAAATACTTCTCATTCTCTCTTCCTCTCTTCCTTTTCTTTCTTCTTTAATTTACATATTTATTTATGTATAATAATATGTATAATTATTATATTAAAACACAACCTATGTTACATGATATTAATGTCATATAATATATATATGTATATATTTAGAGGAGAGTTATATAAAATCAGACATCCTTAGGTGATTCTATAAACATCCTAGAAATTACTTAGACAAACTTAGATGATACAGCCTACTACATACCTAGACTATATGGGAAATATATGTAGTGCAGCCTACTGTTCTGAGACCTGTGATGAATAAAACAACATAAGATTAAATCAAACACCAGAGAAAATATTGTAATCAAGAGAGTAAACATGAGATGTATAATGCTATTGCTGGTGTAATAAGATATTTGATTCTGTTTTACAGTAAACAATTTTAATATAAGTAAAAGAAATACACTATAAAATAATGATAAAGTACAGTGTGATAATCCATAAACCTATGATAGTCATTTATTAACATTAGCAAGTATTATGTACTATACATATATATTACTATACTTTTGTGTGACTGGCAGTGTGGTAAGTTTGTTTACACCAACAACATCACAAATATAAGAGTAATATATTATACTACAATGTTACAAAGGCTATAATGGCATTATATGATAGTAGTTATTTTTAATTGACACATAATAATTGTTTATATTTATAGAGATGATAGAAATTTTTCAGCTCTATAATAATTTTATAGAATGTCTTAGTTACTTTCTCCTTTCTGAGACAAAACACTTGACATCTAAAGTTAAAGAAGGAAAGGTTCATTTTAGCTCACAGTTTCACTGACTCCAAGGTAGGATGACATGGCAGATGGCCATGACAGAGGAGAAACAGTCCAAGGGTGGAAGACAGGCAGAAGTAAGTGCTCAAGGCAGGAGATAAGCATATATATATATAGCTAAATGCAAGAGGAAGAAAAGAGGCAGCTGGATTAATGTAGGGAGAAAGCAAAGCCAGTGAGATCAATTGGCCCATCATAAATGGAATTCCAAGTTCAAAAGAATTGGGCTCTCTGGATCAAAGGGGTGGGGGAATTCAGAGGACAAGAAAAGAACAAGAAAAAAGAGTATTCAGAGGAATGCTTGACAAAATGTGATCAATTACCTCAAATTTGGATAAATAAAATTCTAAAAAGGAAGGTGTAACACAAATGGCAAAGGAACTCAAGGGGCACAACATGTTCCATATCAGGCTCCAAGAAGAAAACACTAATGTAATTTCTGTGGCAGAAACAAGGTGAAACATGAAGTGGGGGATTTACTGTTCCCAAAAGACTATATTAGAAGCTCTTCAATTCTTAATACCGTGGCTTAGGCTCAGTTCTCATAATGGTAACCGAAAGCAAGCAATTCATACTGGCTTATGGAAGGGGAAAAAGTCTATTAAAAGGATGTTAAGTAACACATTGAAGTAAAAGATAACAAGACTTGGAAGGCATTTAAAACAGTAAATAGTTACCAGGAAACTCAGCCATGCTTTCTCTTCATCCCTGCTTCTCTCTGATCATTATTTTTCTTTCCCTGGCACAGAAGGTAGATGGAATATGACTGTTCTATAGCTTCATGAGTGAACATCAGCTCATTTCAAGACTCCCACACAGGCTGACTCACAGGATAAAATATGACCAGATCTCTAGATCACGTACTTTAACAAAGGGACAGTTAAATAATATGAAATCGTCCACAAAGACTCTCTCCCCACAGGTGATAATAACTCTTAGATAAATTAAGTTGTATGAGCAAAACATTACCCTAAATGTTGCTGCACTGAACTAATTAAAAATATCAACACGAGAAAGTAAAGCAAAAAAATTTAAAGCATATGTAAATGAAATAGTATAGAAAAAATCATTAGAAAGGATACTGATAATTAACATACAGAAAGAAAAGTGAGCATGTAAAATAACATCACATAATAAAAATAAAATCCATTGGTAAAAAGAAACTTTTTTGTCAGTGCTGTGAATCAATAGGTATACACTTTTTGGCTTCTGTTGCTATGTTAACTGTTGATCTTCATCTGTAAAATTATTTTATTTGGGGAATAAAAGCTATAATTACCAAAAAACAAAGGCTGAGTACTTTCTAATGGCAATTCATTCTTATTGTGCTCCTATCTGCAAAGACACTGAATAATGAAACAGACACTATTCTGAATAACATCATTTTTAGCATACATGACCGTACGTTATGTAGACTCTTCCTTAATAAATCCCACCATATGAACATGATCATGTATAGGTTCTAAAAATGAGTAGTGTATATAACCCAGTATTATAGCACACTGCTTCTGCAATGGAATAGATGCAAGATTGTCTAGAGGAATATGTAATCTGTGCATTTGTCAGGCCATCCATCATAGCCAAGATTTTTGACTGGTGTCTCGGAGATCCAGGTAAAAATCCTTGGCATCTATGTTCTTACAGATGCTTCTGGTTACATGGTAGTGACACACAACCCCAACCAACTTAAGCTCAGAAACAATTTATCCATTCACTTAAACTACAGGAAGCATGGAGCTGTCCTCAAAAATAAAAGGGTTCAAGATACCCTTTCCCTTCATCTGTCTCTTATTTCTGCATTTGTTTCTACATTAGCTTCATTCTTTCTTACTATTTTATTTCTTCAAGTGACAAAGAGGTGAACTCAGAGGTCAGCTAATCTATCTTCCAAAAAGAGAGTTCTTTCCTGCTACCAAGTCATAAATATCAGAGGGAAGGACTCCATTGCTTATCTCAGGTTATGTTTTCAACTCTGAGCCAATCAATGAACCAAGATGGTGACTGATAGATATTTTGTGAGACATTCATAGGCTTGATCACCATATGAACACATAATATTTTTGAGCTTGGGAATTGTTCAGGGCAAAAAATAAGTTTCTAAAAGCAAATTTTAAAAGGGATATACACTGTAAAACCCTAATACTTGGTTATTTCTTAATGAATAATATGTGTGTATATATTATGTACTCTAAAAGTAGGACACCGGATAGCTTATCTCTGATTAATGGCCAGTAGTTTTTTACTTTCTTCTTCCTACTTGTGCTTTTCAACTTCTCTACAATAAATATATAATTCTGCTATAATTTACTTTTACATAAATATTACTGCTAGTATTTTATAAAGTAATTAAATTCACACTAACTTAAAGACAAATTAACAACTTAGTTTCCAAATTTGTACTCTATCAAGGATAAATTTAGAATTCACCATAAAATCCAAGTCAAGCTAATTCCTAACATATCCAGATATCCATAATAAACACTGTTAAAGATGTATGCTAAGCTCACTAAATGAGATAATTTTCTATGAAGACCATCACCCATTTACTTTACTTATACTTGTAAAGCACTTGACATATGTGGGACTTTGAGCTAAATCATAAAGATGCAATAGTGAACAATTTAAAAAGCAAGAAAATTGAAAATCCCATTAACAAATTATAATAGATCATATTGAAAAATTATAATAAATCTCCCTAGGCTGTGAAGGGAGAAAAATTCATTATAACGTATAACAAGATAATCTATTTTGATAGTGAAGGTCTTTCTTAGGAGGTGACATGTGAGGTAAAGGAAAAGACAAAAAGAAGGGAAAGATGTATGTAAAGCTAGAATGCAGGCAGTGTTGGGAATTTTTGTAGAATGAATGAGCCACAGTGTGTGGAATGAGATAAAAATGGACCAATATCTCTAACCAGGTAGGGGCTGAGTACAGCACTAGAGCACTAATTTACTTTCAGAATAGATGAGTTATGGCCTTTCCCAAAAGCATGGCCAACTACAACTTAAAGTCCTTCCTTACTTCAACAATAAAGTAGCCTTCTGCCCATAATTAAATCCTTTTTAGGAAAAATCTTGGCTCAGGATCTTGAAAGAAAATTGTCAAGGAAGGCAGAACCCCATACAGGGTAGAAAGCATCAAGGAGAAAGCAAACAGAAAAGTAACCAAAAATATTTGATAAAAATTAAGGAACAAAGAAATAAAAGAATTGAACTTTTTAAAAAAATGTAATAAAAGTAGATAACATTTTGAGGCTAAATGGTGTGGACAATTTTTTAATCATAATTTTTGTCATATGATGCTCTCTTTTTTTATTTAACATCCCTGTAATGTATTTATATATTTGTGCTATTATAAGGAAACAAGTAGAACATAATACTATATAATGCTTAGATTTTTCACCACCTGGTCTTGCAGGAAAATTTTAAAGCATATCATACATGTCTTTTTTTTTTAATACTCTAATCTACAGTGGTCAGGTGGACATAAAGATTAAAAAGAATAGAATAAGGATATTTCTCCACCCCCTCAATAGTAAACCTGTTCAGCAGCCTGTACGAAAAACAGAGCTCTACCCAACTAATATCCAGGTAGTATGTACAAAATTTGCAGTAATTACCTTACTGAGCTTACTGAGTATTATATTAAAATATTCCTAAGCTGTGCAAACTGTCATTCTGAATGCAGTATCCTCTCTGTCCTTTTTTCTTTTAAAAAAATTGAAATGAAATAATCAAGTTAATAAATTAAATAAAAAGAGCTCATCTATTCATTGAGATCGACAAGGCTAATTAGGCAAAAAGCACTGGAAAACAATGAAATTGATCTTTATTGGTACTGCCAGGAGAACTAACATAAACTCCTAAGTCCTGAGCCAAAGAGAATTCTGAACTGGTAGGAAAGGAAATGAGACACAGATCTAAATCATCAGCAAAACACTTTATTACTCCTTTATGAAATGTATAATACTTCTTTTGCAGTAAAAGCTGCTTGTGGAAGATACTCAAAGTAAACAGAAACAGAGAGGTAAGAAATTGTCTAGTAACTATGTAGTTACTGCCTCTAAACTGAAAACCCTTATATAGAATAAAGAATATTTATAAATGAATATTGATTATAAGAAAGCAAAATAGATCAGATATCAGAGAAATTTCAAATCTTCCTTCTCTATTATCTGCCAGGGATCCTAAGTCTTTTGTGTAATACTGTTCCTGTTGGCCAAAATTATTACCTAAAAACTACCTTCAGTATTGATTTCCTGATTAAATTCAATCACACTGATACATTGGACCAATTGGTGGCTTTGTAAATCATAGAAAAATCCTTATGTGAGAAAATTTCAGAATAAGATAGAATCTAAACTCATCTCTTTTCCATTTTGTTATATAGATTGCCATGGTTAAGCACAGCCAAAATTGGTAAAAAGGCTGGGAGTGGGAAAAAGTGGCTGAGATATTGTAATATGCTAGTGGGGAGATGGACATTACCTAGCCCCCGGTGCATAAGAGGAAATTAGGCCTAAGAAGTCTTCCAAGAATCTTCCATTTCATTCACCACAGGAGCCCAAATGCCCACACATACTAAAACAGCAATGCTAGTGACTACCATCTAAAAGAACCCATATTTCCATAGCTTCATTTCTCCTCTAGCATTCATCAAGGCTCTTCAGAAGGAAATAAAACAAATGTTCACAGTATAAATTTGAACAAAATTGACAATTTACAGAATCCAGGCCAGACACCTGCAGTTATTTCAAATCAATCAGCTGGGGCTTTCAGAATATAGGTAATTACTCCACCTTTCACTTTTTAACACTGACATATCTCAGATGGAATTGCCACAGGCTTAGACTTCAGACTGAGAATGACACAAACTTGGATGAGGGAAGAAGCACTTAGAAAACCCGGACTGAAGGAGCCTTCCAGGAGAAATTGCCATGGCCCCCAGAGCCAAGGAGCAGAGCCACCCCCAGTTCAGAGAAGGTGAGCCTTCAGGGCTGCCATACCAGGGTCCCCAGCCACAAGGAATAGAGCTGCCCACAGCGCTGAGGAGGTGGGTTGCCCAGGTGCCAGCAACACACACCCCCTCCCATTAAAATGAGAGGACACATAAACAAGACTCAAAACCAGACTTCCAAATCACCTAAACCAACACCAAAGGGAAGCAAGATGGAACAATCTGATACTCAACCACCTGGACTCCCTAAACTGGCAACAAAAGAGGATCTGGGAAAAATGGAAAAAATGGAATCAGAAATAATTTCTCAGATAAGAGCAGAGATTGTGCCCATAGTGCAAGACATTGATAAATCTAGAGAGGAGCTGAGGAACATGATGAAATCCCAACATAGGAAGCAAATGGAATCCATAAAACAGATGCAAACACATCTCCAGGAGATTAAAAACTCCATTGAAAGTCTACACACCAGAATGAGCCAACATGAGGACAGAATTTTAAATATAGAAGATAAGATTGCAATTAGTGACCAGGAAAAGAAAAATTTCTTAAAAATAGTAAGGGACCATGAGAAATCAATCCAGCAGCTGGTAGACAACGTGAAGAAGAATAACATAAGAGTGATCCAAGTCACTGAAGAAACAGGAGAGAATGCAGAAGACATAAAAACTCTTCACAGAAATGATGGCAGAAAATTTCCCAAGCAGGGGAAAAGAACTTGACATGAAGATAAGTGAGGCATATAGGACTCCAACTAGTCTTGATGAAAAAAAATCTAGACATAAGTATATAATAGTTGAGATTCCAGAAACCCAAGAGAAGAACAAAGTTCTACAAGTAGTGAGAAAAAACCACAAATCACATAGAAAGGAAAGCCCATCAGAATCACAGCAGACTTCTCAATGCAAAAACCTCAAGGCAAGAAGATTTTGGAGTGATGTATTATAAGCCCTAAAGGAAAACAGCCTCCAACCCAGATTGATGTACCCTGCAAAACTATCT
>NW_004624737.1:1173898-1191042 GCF_000247695.1 Heterocephalus glaber | reverse complement strand
AAAAAAATAAGAACCAAGAGACTCATGTAATGGTACAAGATCCCAATGATGAATGTAACTGTATTTTATACCTAAAATGTACCAATAAAGTTAATGGGGAAAAAAAAAAAACCTCTTAACAGAGTGCCTGAACCCTGTGTTTAAAAAAATATTTACCCCATCCTGTTGGGGAACAAAAAAGAAATGCAATCCTTTTGAGTTCTGACCAAAATATTTAGCTTCTTATGTATTCTGTGCTGACCACAGAAGTACAAACCTCTGCCCACCATTGAAAGTGCCCTGATCTTACTCTTTGCTGTTTGTGGAGATCTCAGGAGGCCAAATAGCAGTGCACACATTTCTTGACATTAATATGCCTTCTCCTGATATGAACATATATCTCCCCTTTGCTTTAAATGTTCTTTTTCCCTGCCTATAGCTGCTCTTAAGGTGGAAATTGGCATTTATTCCTTCCTAAGCTGTCCTGTGATCCACATAAATAATCCTATTGTCTTAAATCTTTATGCCTTTTGATGTGGAGCAAAGACACATTACATTTCTTCCTTGCTACAGTTGATCACTTCTTACCTCCATCTATGTTATAATATACCCCTTGCCTATTATATCAGAAAAGCTCATTTTGTCATAACTATATTTAGGAAGCATGGGCTCTATTTTGCTCCCTAAGCTTTTTCAGTATCTTCCTTTCTGATGCTCACATAAACAACTTTTATTCTAGCTCAGCTTTCTAGGAAGAAGCAAGAAAAAGTGGTTAAAAGTATGATTCTAGTAACAAACAGATATAGATTCATGTCTTCCCTTGTACCCCAGATATCTCAGCTATAAAATTTGGCATGGCTGCAACCACCCATTGTAAATTAGGAAAAAGCTCTCAGACTCCTTAGTGGACACAGAGCATGTTGACAAGCTGCATTTTAGCCCCCCATCTCCCTTGCATAACTGTGTGCAATCACCTTGAAACGGACAATTATTTACTTCATGGGATGTTTTGATAATAATCATCCAAAAATGAAACAGGGACCAGATCACTGCTATTAGTCTGGTTATTGTTGACTTCATTCTTCTAAAAAGGAATTTAAGCTCATATATGTTCTCATAAATCAATTAAATATACTATAACATGCTTTCCACTATTTGCCTTTAGTTTATTTTTCAATTTTATTTTTATTAATTGTTCATTAATTTAATTGTTTATTGCTTCATTCCACTTATTTTCAGTTACTTTTCATTTATAAGTTATCCTTACTTTCTATTTACAGAAGTTTTCTTCTCAAATAAATTTATTTAAACAAAACAATGAATGTACTTTAAAACATTGGCAAGAATAATTGATAGAAGAAGTAGGCTATAGCATAGCTGGCTGGAGAAATGAGCAGGATCTGTCATTTGCAAGATTCCAGGATGGTGCCAGATGATTCTCAGGACCCCCTAGCTAGAACTTCTCACAGGCTCCCACGAGACGCAGACAGCATAAACGAGACAAGACTCCATGAGGAGCTGCTGTTGTGACTCCTCATGATAGCCCATTCTGTGTCTTCTGGATGCAGAGTGCACTTTTATTTTTGCTTTTATCCTTTCTTTCGTTTGACCCAAGTTTGCTCTACAGAACTAGTTCTTCCCTTACTCCCTTACCCCTCATTTTTCAAATAAACTTCTGGCATCAGTTTTAGTTTGTCTTGTCCAATTCTTTGCTAGAGGCAAGAATGACCTAGAATACTTTTAATTGGTGAGTCATTTTAAAAGGAACTACCCAACTACATTTTGACAGAATCACCCAAGAGATAACATAATGAAGCTGATATTTAAATGGAGAAAGACTAGAAGGTATTGGGCTAAAGAGAAAAAAATAAAATTGAGTTTAAAAATTAAAGTGAGTTTAACAAATCATATTCCATGAGAACGTAAGTCGCAAAACATGCTCGCAGGAAGAAAACAAAAAAACCTCGCAGCAAAACAAGTTTAGAAAAGTAGAGACTGCACAGTACTAATGTGTGATTCTTAGCACACATTAGCAAATTAAAAGTTTGGAGCCATCCTTCGATGAAGAAATGAATTTAATTTTAAATCAGCAGTTCCAAAATGTATTTGACCAGAAAAAATGTTTAAGGAAAATTATTAACACTGAGACCCAGTTTAGAAAGTATTAGTGGTAATGGGTTTTATTTAAGGAAGAAGGGCTTTCCCAGATTGATGAAGGAATAGATGTTTTTTTTCCTTTTAAAGTCTTTTATTGATACATTTTAAGTATACAATACATTTATATTTATTATTGGGTGCTTGTGCATTTACATGATGTATTTTGGTTCTTATTTTTTGCCTATTACCTGTGCACCCTTCACCCCCTCCACCCTTCCTTATTTACATAGAAGGGAAAGGAAAAATTATGAGAAAAGAAAAAAATGGAAACAAAGGAACAGATTTTTAACTTGGACCTTCTTCTCTCTCTCTCTCTCTCTCTCTCTCTCTCTCTCTCTCTCTCTCTCTCTCTCCCCTTTCCTGAGTCTTCAGAGACTCAAACACCTGTTAAGTTGACAGAACATCAGGAGTACGCTAATAGAGAAGAGAGAAGACCCAAATAAGAGATGAGATGTTGACTAGCTCTGGAAGCAGGTCTGGTCCCTTAAGAGAAGTAACTCAGCAGAAATCTGAGGAGTGCAGTCATCAATTTTACATGAGCAGCTGGAAGGGGAAATTTTTAAGTCTAAGGTGAAATGAAGGTGTTCTGGAAGCTATAAAAGTAGTGTAGAAGAATTCAAATTTGAGTTTTAGAAGTCTTGTTTACTTTCAAATGGAATTCTAGAGATTAATCTTTAGATATGGGTTATCATTGTATTTTCTGCCTGCTTTTTGCTGTGCACTCAAAATATATATATATAAATATATATATATAAATATATATATATCTCCTAGGTGATAACAGCTGTGTCCTTTGAAAGTTTGTTCAAATCTGCCTGCTTAATAAAAATGCTTTTAATATTATTAATGGACCAAAATCCAGACTGAAATATATGGGTGAAATGAAGACAATTACTATTTTAAATATCTAGGAATGGGTTTATGTTTTATATGTAAAATGTAAAATAAGTTATGAAAAACAATTTTACTCTATGAACTCTGAAATGGAAAGGACAATAGCTTTGGGCCATGGACCCTGAGTCTCTCTCCAAAATGAAAAACAGCATAACTACAAAAAAATCATGTTTCCAGAGTAAAGAAGCTGAATAATTAGTGAGGCATACTTTGTGTTAAAGGACTAACATAGTGCCTAACATATAATAAGCATGCTATAAATATAGGCCATTAATTCCTTCAGAGAAATCATTTTGTCCCTTTTCTCCTAGTATTTCCCAATATCATATGCCTGAGAGGGCTTATATTTTTCTATCATGTTGGCGAGAAAAAGAAAACATATGACTTAAAAATTCAAGCTTATTCATCATAACAGACAGCATCTGAAGAACTGAGGAAGGAAGCCAACATTTTTCCAAAATGTGTAAAATAAAGAAATCTGAATTATAGAATACAAAACATTTCTAAATTTCTCTTGGCTTTCTACATGTAAATGTGCTGGAAGAAGACCATACAATGAATCAATGATAATTTGAGACCCTGCGATGTCAATCATTTTAAGAAATCTAGAGTCTTAGGAGATGCCTTTTTAACCCGTAAATCTTATTGGCTCTTCCAACAACCAACTAGGCTTGTCTTTTTCCAGAGTGAATGCAAAGACAGGGATGGCTTGAGTAAGCTTGGATGCAGTAGTAGAATAGCATGTGACATGGCCACAACATGATTGGGCTACAGAGCTCACAAATATAAATATGTCTTCCATGCCCAGCATCACCAGGGAGTGAACCGAAATAAAAAATATAAAGAAGGGCTCAAGGAAAGTGGAACAACCTTGAAAGTGTTTTGGAATGGACTGGGTCTCTAAGTGATGGTCTGTCTGAAATCCTTTAAAGCAGTTCCCCCTCTCTCATGGGGGCTAGCAGATGTTCTCTATTGTCCTATCTGTAAAATGAAAGTGGTGAATGGATGACATTCCACAGACATTTCCAAGTTTGTAATTCTATAGTTGTTCTTTCTCCAGTTTCATTTAATTTATATTAGGCCTCCTAAATTTGAACAGAATCTCTTCTCTGATGTCACTTTTGTAAGCACACCAACAACAAAATGATCTTTTCCTCCTTGCTTTACTTAATGATAGTGAGAAACTAGTTAATGCATAGTTTAGAAAATTCTGAATTCCAGATGCAGTTGCTCTGACATGAAGTTTCTGTGATTTTTGCTGCATTCTACAATCACCGGAGACCAGAGGTTAGGTACATGGACACCAAGCTTCTCTGTAGGACAGGAAACACAGTCCCTATCTCCACTATCCTATTCTAAGCATTAACTTACTTTGGGTATCAGTGTGCCTTACAGTGAACGTTGAACTGTATGCCCCCAAGAAACCTTTGGTCTTCAGCATCATCATTATAAGTTGACTTCAATATTTCTGGACTCTTATTTTAGCTCCATGGGATATAGTAATAATTAACCACTTGTCCATTTGCCTAGAGCCTGAATCCTTTCAGCCAGAGAAACAAAAGGTTTTGACCTCTGGGTGATGCTTCTGGGAACTCTGAAACAAAAATTTAAAGCAGGCTTATTACTGACTGAATCTAGGGTGAGAAAAATCTGCTTGACTCCAATGGACTTGAACTGAAATCATAGGAGCATTCTCATCAAGCTTATCTCTTCAGAAACATCAAATTACACACTGCTTAGAAAAACACAGAGTTTTTGTTTTGCTTTGTTTTGTTTTGTTTTTATTTTCAAAATCAGCTACCTCTATCTAAATGGCTCAAGTGCAAATAAAAATTAAAAATAAGAAGTTAAATTCTCCCTGTTGAAATTAAGAGAAGTGTGTTCCCTCTTCTTTTCCTTACATTTTCTTATTAATGAACTTAATGAATAAAAAATACAAGTAATCGCTCACCCCCCCTTAATTCTTTCCATGATTCTGGTCACAAACCAAATTGGACAAGAACCAAATCAAATTCAACAGTTAAGTTCAGTGTTGACCTTATGGGGAAATTTGATTAGGTCCTCATCTAATTTGGTTTGCAACCAGAATAATGTGGGAATAATTGAGTTTATGAACCAAGGTACTACATCATATATACCATATATATATATATATATATATGTGTGTGTGTGTGTGTGTGTGTGTGTGTGTGTGTATGTATTAAAAATTAAATTAGTGTTTGTTTGTATCATGATCTGGGACAACCCAGGAGCCATCTCCTTAAAGTATAAAGACCAAGGAAATAGGATCCTTATCTCTCAGTTTCCGTAAGAAAATGTGTACCTAATTTCAGTGAGTGCCTAGCTCCAAGTTATTAAAGTGCCCCAAACCCATAAAAATATGAAGAGATTGCTTATCCTTTTAATAAAGCCAATTAGCAGCACAGATGATTACCCAATTACTAGGTGAGCTACTGATGAACTGTGTGTGATAAATGGGGCTGTGAAGATCCCTTACTCTAGGGCAGTAATTGTTTGTCTTGAACCTGTTTGCACCTATACAAGTATATGATTTCATTTACTCTTTACAATCTTATACCAGATTTCCCAGGATGCCTACCACATTCTGATTTAATGTTTATTCAATAATAAACTTGTTTATCTGCTACATCAGTGAAGAAGTTGTTTGGGTTAGAAGAAAATTTTGTTTTGAATTATATTTTCCCAACAATGGGTACTCTAGATTAATGTCATCTCAAACTGTGTTCTCTAGAAGTTCTTCACCAAGTGTTGGGGGAAAGAAGAAGACAGATGGGGGTCCTAAGGGAGTGATCTCTAAACCCTCCACCTGAGTCTAACAGAGAATTTTTTCTTCTGTATGTTTTATATGTTGATGTTCTAGGAAATTTTTGCTAACATCAAGATTTCCCTGGTAAAGAATAATAATGTTTCTAAGTCACTTATCTAGTTCATTCCATATATTATCATTATCTATTTTTCCCAGTGATGTCCATTCTTGAGGACAAATACTTTGTCTATGTGTCAACTGCTAGCTTTCTCACAATGTAGAAAAGCCTCTAAAACATAATTCATTGCATAATCAAATGTGCTGAATTATTGAATAATTACAGATTGTACAGTATGTGCCAAAAGAGGAGCAAAGAATGGTACATGAGTTTATCAGAGGTTGTCCTGGATATACACATTTTATTTGTGTCTGTGGCCTCCTGTGGTGCCTGTGGTCCAAAGAATGTGTGTGCAGAGGAATAGAGTGTGGTAGCAGCAACATGGGGGTGCATAAAGAAGATATACTATGTAGAGGATAGAGCACAGTCTTTCAGACTGTTTAGATTCAAATGTCTCTAATTAACTGCCTGTGTCACCCTAAACAAGAGTTTTAATCTCACTGAAACTCAATTTTTTTACCTGTAAAATATGAATAGTTGTTACTTAACTCTAATACCATATAAACACCTAAGCAAGAGAGGCAGTGCCCTGTGTCTCATACTTTAGAGGAAACTACTGATCACAAAAACAATACATACATTTTTTTGGAAAACATATCGACACTTCCTTTACTGGGAGATCCTATGCTCAGCCTGGGCACAATATGACCATAATCCTAAGTACTTTCAGCTATGTGATTGGAATCAGTCCTGTCCCAGGAAAATTCTGGGTCACATCTTATGTTGAAACAAAAGGCCAGAAAAACATATTTGAAGTCCCTAGAACAGTAGCTTATTCATTGTTAGCTATTGTCTTCATTATCCTTGAAGCCAGTAGTTCTCTCCCCATTGCACTTAGACATCTGATCTTGATAGATCTGTTGAAAAGTCAAATTTCTATATCTTCACAGATAAGGACAAGAACTTGACCTCCAGTGACCTCCTCCAAGCCAGAGGCACCACAGTGGACCCCCCAAAATAGCTCATTCATATCCATGACCCTTTATATCATCTCTCTAACTTTAATATATTGAAATTAAGTAAAGAAGTGACTGAAGATCCAACTGATTATGAGGTGTGATGGAAATATATGGTGAGTATTTAAAAGTATAACATTAAAAGACACATTGCCATTAATCCCTCTAAAAATACTCCCCCTTGCTTTGAACACACTTATCTTAACATTCTTGACACTTTCTGAAACAGTTCTGGAAGTCTTTCATTGAGGGTCTTTAGTTGTACTCTCATAGCTACCTCAATGTCCTGAAATGTTGGCCTTCCATGGTCATTTTGACTTTGGGGAAAAATCAGAAGTCACATAGCTCCAGATCCAGTGAATAAGATAGAGGACACACTATAATGTTTTTACCAGCCTGCTTTTCTGTTGGATGATACTGGGAAGCAACATTCACTATATTTTCTATCACAACTTGTAAGGACACTAAGAAGAACTTTCCAGAATTGCTTGCAAAAGTGACAAGAAAAATGAGATAAATGTTTTTGAGTGAAGGAGAGTATTTTGCGGGGGATTATTGACAATGTCTTTCGCTGCAATAAATATTTTTGAAATTTGAATACTTACTATATATTTCAATCACACTTTGTCTTTTTTTCTTGAGGTAAGTAAATCTATCATAATTGAATTAAACAATACATCAGCATTTTACTTCTTTATTAAGACCAGGGCCCCTGGGATTTCTACATTTAAGGACTGTCAATGATCTTTGGTAATTCCTACATAATAAAAATACATCCAAATAATTGCGACAGGAAATAAATTCCAATTTTAAGACAAAATTTAAATTATATAAACTTTCTGTATTCTGAAAAATTCTCAAATTGTTTTATGAAGGTTGAGAACAATAGAACTATGTATACTGAGAAATACATATACTCAAATTTTTAAATTTTATATGGTATAAATTATATCCTGTGTTGTTTCTTGAAAATCAGTAATGTTGTTGACGTCTGTAATAATGTTGTAGTAATGTTGTTGACGTCTGTTGTCAGTCTCATTCTTGGTGCCTGGTGAGGTAAAGGTGATTTCTTCTATGTCAATCCCACAGTATTTATCTATACTCCAGATATGCAATAACCTTGTTACAAATGCCATTGTATTAACAGCAAATTGATCTTGGTCTGGTTTAATTTTCTTTATCTCAACATGTTCTGATCTAATACAGGATATGGCAATAATTCTAGCCATTTCTTAAGATGAAGAAGGGTCATGATGATATAATAATGGCTCTCCCAAACTATGATTAGTTTGGATTGATTGCTACCAAACAAAGCACCTGGTTAGAAGAAAGGTAGAAGAATAAGTTTGGTTGACACCCTAGAAGCATCATGTAACTGTAATATCCTTTTCTGGCCATTCTATGTTCTATGCTCTGCTGATAATTTCCTTCAGAGTGAATCTAATTCCCCTGTCCATTGCCAATAATTTATGAGAAACAGGTTTACTTCATAATTACTATTGTAATTACCCAATGACTATTCAAAGAAGGCTCAGGGATGATTAGTTTAACTATTTTGTCCTGTTTCAAAAAACCAAGATAATGTAATTCCAAAACAGAAAGCATTTATAGCTATGACCTTCTGACTAGTTAAAATCTTTATTTATTAATTGAAAGAAGTATGTTATCAATCAAAGCATACTCAGCATCTTAATATGCACTTACACATCACTTAAACATTATCAGCAGCATCTTAAACGTACACTTTTAGAAGTCTCATTTTACCTTAATTCAGAGTGTGAAAATCTCCCCACAAGAGAGATGTGTGTGATGTCTCCCCACAGGAAACATTTAGAATTGTTTGCTTTGTCCTAAACCAGGGATATGTGTACAATGGCATGTCCTGAATGGAAAAAAATGAAATATGAGTCAATATTTATTTTTCCTTAGCTTCATACCAATGGCTTGCATTCCCAGATGCCACTAGTGTTTAAAAAGCTGATTCTTCAGATGAAAATGAGCTTCTCCTACTTTTCATGAGTTCTGAAAGCTGATCCCACCTGTGTCAGACACCCTCTATTACTGGAGTACTGTCATGCTATTTCCTTGTTCTCCCAAGGTGTCATAAGAAGTTGCCTTAGTACATCATAGGAAAATCTTTTGATTCTAGGGATGAGCAGACATGTAGTCCAGCTATGCCACTATTGGTTCTGATCCTTAGTTACCAGATAAGGAGGTAAGAAGGGTAGAGTATAGGAGCTATGATCAAAAAATTCAATGAATGTTAGTTTTAAAAAATGTATTACAGTAAAAGACACATTGCCATTAATCCTCATGAAAATATTTCCCCTCATTTCAAACACACTTATCCCATTATTCTTGCCTTTTTCTGAAGCAGTTCTGCAAATGCTTTTCATGAGTATCTTTAGTTGCTCTGCTGTAGTTGCATTGGTGTCCTGAGTCAATTCAAAATATTTACTTTGACTTTGGGGAAAAGCCAGAAGTCATATGATGCCAGATACAGTGAACAAGGTAGATGAGGACACACTATGTTTTTACCAGCCTGCCTTTCCATTTGATGGCACTGGACAGCAGCATTCACTGTATTTTTTATCACATCTCATAAAGACACTCACAAAAGAGGACTTCCAGAACTGTTTCAGAAAGTGGCAAGAATGATGATATGGATAAATGTTGTTGAAGTATTTGTGAGACAGTTTGATGGCAATATGTCTTTACTATAATTTTTTAAATTTAAACTCTCAAAGCACTACATGTAATAAGAGCCAGCATTCACTACGAGCTGTGTGCCATGCCCAAGTTTAATCTTCATTGATGTTGCCTCATAAGCAACACCATAAGATTATTCTTATTATAAATCCATCCTTCTGGGACTTCTGGGAGATGGCAGAATGGTGAGCAGCAGAGAAACAACCTCTGCAACACTTGGAATACTGACAATGGAAAATGGCAACGTGAGGAAAAAAGGAGGGAAATGGGTCCCTTGGACCCAGCAAAGATCTGAACCAAGAAATAGAGTTTAAGAAGAGAATGAAGAAAAGGATCACAACTTAGAGGAGGGAGATGGCAGTTGGTACTTTCTCCCTGCACCCTAGCTGGAGGGGTGGGAGGGGTGTCACATACCTGCACAGGCATGGCGACTACTGGTGACCTCAGAGGCCTCCACTGAGAAATGCACCAGTGGAAAGGAGCAGTGGATGCTATCTACTGGAGTAACTGGTGAATTATTTACGGTCAGACACCCCCCAGGAGAGGACAATTGGCTAGTAGCCATTTTGGAAAGGGGCAACAGAAGTCAGAACTTAGAACAGCTCTATCTAGCAGCTCCAAATGTTCAGGTGAGGCACAACCAAGTTCAAGTTGGCAGATGATCAGGGAGCCAAGCTCAAGCCCACAGGAGTCATTCTTAGTATTGTGGGCTGAAAAACTCAGGTCCCAACCTCACAGCCAGAAAGAAGAAGCAGCCTGAACTTCAGTGGAACTAAAGTACCAGGCTTACTCGGATTATGTATCACCACCATAATTGTACTGCTGGCTGGCTGGGATCAATCAACGCACAGATCTGGGCCCCGTCTCCCCACTCTCAACCAGTGACAACAGAGACACATTCTGAAGTTGACATTTTTCCTGCTTTTCTTTCTTTCTTTGCTTTTTTGTTTATTTTAGATTTGGTTATAGTGAAATCCTGTTCACTATACTGAAATGTAGCAAATTAATAATTACCAGAGTATGTCATCTTCAAGGGTATGTTTGACGCTACTTTAGTTGACACAATTGTTCTAATCAGTTGTTCTTCCTTGTATGTCAAGACTGAGATTGCCTGAGGGTCATAAACAATGCCAAAGAACAAAGGGCTAGGCCAAATGAGCAGCAACTTCTCATCCCCAGTAAATTGAAGAGGTAGGATCTTGCAACAGACTCAAAACCCAAAAGCCAGCTACAGCTAAAGATATCTTTGAGAAGCAGTCATTCCCCAAGAGTTTTTGATACTAGCAATAAAAATATCTACCATAAACATTTATAAGCATCAATGCAAGAATTAAACTGAAAAACTTAAAATAGAAAATGAGAAGAAATGGAAGGAAGATGCAACTCCAGACTTCCAGATTTCCAAAGGCAAACCCGGGGGTTAGTGAGATATAACAATTCAAAACCTACCCATCTGGACTCTCTGAAGTAGTATAGGTGGAAGTCATAAAGCAAATGAATGGGGCTATAGAAAAAAACCAAATCAAAAATAATTTCTCAGATAAATTCAGAGACAATGGCTGTAATGATGAGCATGATTAGTGAACATTAGAGAAAATGCAGATTAAAAAAATAGGGGAGCCTAGGAAAATGATGTAAACCATGAATACCTCAAAGAACTAGGACTACAGGTCTCATTTGACCCAGGTATTCCCCTACTGGGTATTTTCCCAAAAGAATTAAAAGAATCATATCATAGTGATAAACGTGCACCCATGTTTATAGCGGCACAGTTTGTGATAGCTAAAGCTTGGAAACAGCTCAAGTGCCCATCAACTGGAAACTGGATAAAGAAGATGTGTTTTTTTTATAAAATGGAGTACTACTCAGCCGTAAAGAATGAGAAACTAGAGACATTTTTAGCTAAATGGATGCATATTGAGGCCATAATCTTAAGTGAAATAAACAGGACACACATGTATAAGTACCAAACAGTCTCTCTAGTGTGAGAAACTGAAAGTGTAAATAAGGATTAAAATGATTAAAATGAATAATTGATAATTTGAAATAGGAAGAAAATGTCCAAAGGGATAGGGGAAGTGGGAGGGGAAGGGGAAAGGAAAGACATGAAAGGAAAAATTGTGAGGAAAGGAAAAAATGGATACAAAGTCTTTGTAAATAATGAAGGGTAGACGGGGGGGGGGGGAGAAGCACAGGGATTGGGAAAGAAATAAGAAACAAGATACATCAGGTACAGGTACAAGCACCCAATGATAAATGTAAATGTATTGTATATCTAAAATGTACCAATAAAGGAATTTAAGCAAAGAAAAATCTTGCTAAAAATAAATAAATCCATCCTTTAATGAGGACAAGAAAGCACACAGAATTAAACTGCTGTTCCAGATCCCACAATCAGTCAGTACAGCTAAGACAGAAACCCAGATGATCTGCCTCTCCACGTGAACTTTTGAACACTACATTCTGTGTCTGTAATGTTTCCTTCTAGGAATGCCAACTTGAATGCTTTAAAAATATATATGCTCTGCTGTATTTTTAGATATTGAAATTATTTCATTCTACTTCTTGTATCACCAGCAAGCAGGTATTTGCTGCTTGCTCTGCCAGTCCTCCCTCTGCCCTTCTAACTCTCCATCTTGGTCCATTCCTGCTCACTGATTGCATCTGTGTTTGGAATCTCTATCCTTAGATAATTTGTAAACACAGATTCATGAGAATTTAGCAACATCTCAGGCTACTATCTGAAGAAACCTATTTGCTACCAGAAAACTACTGTAATCTAAATGTCTGAAGACCTCCCAAGAACATTTTATTTGGAGAATAAGCTTCATGTCTAGATCTGAAAAAATCCACTAACACTTGAGTGAGCTTTTTTCCCTACAGTTCAACTATTTGGAACTGCTTTGCAGCCTAAACTGCTTCTTACCCCAGGCAAAAGCAAGATTAGTCAAGCAGCTAATTATGCAGATTTCTCTATTAGATTTCTTCAGCCTAACAGATTCTGAAAGCACTTGTCTATCCACTGTAGAGAAAACACTGATTTCCATGGTTAGGCACCCACTGGGCAGGAATTTCAGATCAGGCCCCACTGTGTTACATGTGGAATTGAATAATAATGCTGGCTACAGTGGCTATTGCTAAATTCTAATCCAAAGCTCTCTGTTGCTGTTTTATTATAGCCTTGCATTTATTTAATCTTCCTCCTTACTCACAGGCCCACCAGCAGTATGAGAGTATGCCAGTAAGAAAATAGAATATTCATGGGATTAATTGTCTTCCTTGCCACTTGCTGGTGTAAAAAGTTGGGCCAGTAAAGCATTTGTGTGGGTTGAAATGGTTTTGTGCATAATTATAAAGCAGAAACAAGCCTAGAGTGTTTCTTTCCAATGTTAAGAAACACATTTTAAAATCTCAGTAGGTGTTTTATAACTAATGGGCACATATTTGAAAACCATTTTGCACTCAAAAGTTAAATTGTGTAAGGAAAAGGATAACATTTGAATAAAGAACAAAAAAATAAAAGTCCAGCAACATAGCCAAATTCATTGTGAATGTACCTTTCACTTGTCATCTGAATCCCCACTTCCTAAGCCTGGGTTGTAGCCCCACATCTGCTAGTTTTATTGTTTGATGGAATCACCTTGTGTCTGATTTTAACATATGCTTAGAAAAATGAGGGAGTTGACACAATTCAAAAGGCATCACTCATCTAAAAATAGGGGTTTGGGATCCATAAAGATCTCCGTCTGAATCTTGGCTTCCCTACATATTAATTATGTAGCTCTCATGAAACATAAGCCCTTTAACCTCAGTGTTGTCATCTGTGAAATGGGCACTAATTATTATTATAATTAGAGAACATTGCAAGGAATTCACATAAAAGTCTCATACAAAGTTTCTCACTAGTATCTCCTTTTCCCAGGAGATACTCAGCAATTTCTGTAAACATTTTTAGTTGCCATCTTTGGGGGAAGGTAAGCATCTATTCAGTAGAAGTAGGGGATGCTGCTTGACATTGTCAGCCTCTACAACAAAATGTCAGTCTTACAGGTTAGAAATGCCTGGATACAACATCTGGCTCACTGTAACCTCTCACTGGAGCATGAAAACATTTTCTGTGAGTATATTTTCCTCTTGGAAAAAAAAGGGGGATGTTCTTCCTCTGTGCTCTTCTCTGATCAGATCAGAAAGGGTTAGGGCCTTGGACGAGGCTTGTTTTTTTATACTCAAATCCTACAGACCCCAACGTAATATTTACCGCATATTTCAAGTGCAAATTCAGCCAAATAACATCATAAGACTCCAGAATTTTCCACTGTTTTATCAACGCAATCAGAAAGGATTCCAACCTTAATTAATTTACATTAAAATTCCTCCCCTTTCCAAATTTATAATGTACTGTAGGTCAACCATAAATAATTTACTCCAAAAAGTCCTGTGTAGTAATTACTCCTTTCCAATCCAATGCACTAAATTAGATTATAATTATTAGTCACACTTGCAGCTTTTATTTAGACTCCAACTCCAGCCAACACAAAGCAAATGTTTGGAATGTTTCTAACCACTTTCTCTTTAACTTGACAGGTTTTCTCTTTTTTAACATTCAATAGATATCCTTATATAAAAGTTCAGTTTATTTGAAATCATGAAAATTAAAGGAATAAACAACCTAAAAAAATCAACCCACATGGGTCTATATTCCCCATTGACTTGGCAGCCAGGAGAAAGCCATGTAATATGAAGTGCTGTAAGAGGTCAACTGGCCTAGACTACCTCTCCAATGGGCCTGCAAGGCCATCTGAAAGTTTCATGTGTTTCCTTGTATTATTATCCTTCCAGCCCATCAGAGCTTAACTTCAAGGAAGGAGCACAACATTGATAAGAAGAATGAACTTTGAGGCTAGATTTCATGGATCCATCTACCAGAGCAGCTCATTTACTCACAGCAGGGCCTTAAGAAGGTCTGTTGTTAGGGATCTGAAAATTGCATTTTATCATAATACTATCATCATCACAGAGTTGTGGTGAGAGTGAAATAAAAGTGTCTTGGACCTAGGTAGATATTAATGAATATTGGCCATTATTATGTCATTTAC
Source organism: Heterocephalus glaber (assembly GCF_000247695.1). The sequence goes on along the minus strand of NW_004624737.1, from coordinate 1,176,306 downwards.
AGTGCAAGAACTATGTCTGTTCTGTTCACCACTGTAGATTTAGTCCCCAGCACATCTTTGTTTGCAGAAATTATGGGCTCAATACACAGTTGTTAAATGATTAAATGGATACAATAACCAGTTGAGTCACTCTGTTCAATTTATTCAACCCTTCTGAACTACATTAACCTACATGGGGAAAAAGATATTATGAAAATTAAATGGTATTGTGTTTTTGTCAATGCCAAATATAAAGCATTTTTGGTAAACATTAGTTTTTATTATCACTAAAATTACCAACATTATTAACTGTGTGTGCCTTGAATAAATCTCTTCATTACAAGATTTGGTTTCCTTAGAAATAAATAAAGACAGTGATTCACTTTCTAAGGTGAAAGTGGAGAATTTGTTTTTAGGAAGTGCTGAGTGTGTGGCAGGCAGATGTGAAGAAGGAAGAAAAGGGCAAAGCGTGTTCAAAATGAGTGATCATAATAATGAGCCAAGAAGGGGAAAGACATGACTGAGCATTTAGAAGGGTCAATGTATAAGAGAAAGGCTGGGGTGGGTTCTTCTCTTCTCTGCTGGATCAGAAGTGTCTGAGGAAGCAAGGGGACAGGCTGATGGTCAGAGTACAGTGCTTGAAATGAGTTTCTCGAAGGGGTGCAGATAGCCATTGTCAATTTTCCTATAGCTCTTTATAAATATTAATATATAAAAAATTTACTATTGAATATTTTGAAGCCCTCCCTTTTTTTAAAAGAGATTGCTAAGGGCTCAGGAAGAGAATTTCAACAATAAGTGAAAATATTTCCCACATGTGCTTACTTGTCATCCTCTCATGTGGAACCAATGCTGTTTTGTTGTCATTTAGTCAATAAATACTGAGGGCCTACTATGAAACAGGTATTATTTTATATTCTTGGAATATAACATTGTAATAACTGTCAAGTGAATATTTAATTTTAAGTGAATATTTAATTTTCATGAACCAAAGATCTCTACCACTGTGAAGCTTATATCCTAATGGAAAGACAGATAATGGAAATCAAATATAATTTAATTATATTATACAGAAAGTATAAGGGCTATGGAAAAGGCAAAGTACAGGAGGCAAAGGAAGTTCAGGAGTATCTGTGGGTCTGGCCAGGTAAGCTTCTGTAAGGTGAGCTTTAAATAGTGTTTGAAAGAATCCAATTCTGTGCCCTCTTGAGGAATGGCCTTCCTTGTGCCATTAATGTGTCTGAGTGCCTGATTATTCAAGGTGTCCTTCTACATCTCTGTTTGAGTGGCACAGATCATCACCATGTGCTTCTATATGTCTAAACAACATTTTCTCTCCATCAGGGCAATACAATTACCATCATGAAAAAGCTGCTCTATTATTGAGGAAAAAAAAACTTTATGCAAACCCCGTCACTGCTAAAAGGTCACATTGTCTAATTTTTCAGGATGAAGTGAGCCTTCCAATGGCCAGTTCTCCCTTTCAGGCTCCTGGGACAGAACCATGTACATCTGGAAGTACAATACTGATGCCAGAAATACCAGCGGGGTAATGATGATTCACTTCCCTTCTGACAGCTCCTGGGATGGCATTGGACCAGATAGTGATAGCACCAGATAGCACTCAGTTGCTAGAGTGCTCTACTGTGTGAAAGTTTACCCTGAAGGATGAGAGCTGGGTCTGTTCTCTCCCAACTATGTCAGCCATCAAGTAGACCTGAACCAGTTGGTCATTATCCCAGGACTTCCTCTGAGCATTGGCAGGAATAAATGCAGGCAATTCAATGAGGCAATTCACCTGAAGTGGCTGTGAGCAGCTGCTAATACTTTAATGGAACATGAAGTTCAACAAAGGAATAGAGGATCTGAAGTAAGAAGTGACAAGCATCAGTGCCAGAAATACTCCCTAATCCATTACCTGGCATCATAAATGGATACCTTGTTTGATGGCTATTCAACTGGATACCAGAAAGATATCAATTAGAAGCCTCCAAGAAAAGATTCTCTGGCCACAGCCATGGAAATGAAGAAATTGAATTATTAAAGAAATGTTTATGTAGATTATTTGTAAATATTTAGAAAAAAAATCTGTAAAAATTACATGTACCTGAGTCATTGTGACACAGTACATGATCACAGATCAAAGGTCTATCCATTCAATTAATTTAATCAAGAAAAACAACCTAACTACATATGTCAAGTCCCTAAAGAATTCATCATGCTTGCCCAGTGGATAACTAAGACAAGTGTTTAAGTACTTTAAACTAGAACTTTTTTTTGTATATCCTTTTATTGGTACATTTTAGGTGTACAATATAATGACATTCATCATTGGAGATATGCACCTTTACATACTCTCTTGGTTCTTCTTTCTTCCCCCTTCCCCTGCCCTCCCTTCAACCCTTCCATTCCTCCCTATTTACAAAGAC
>NW_004624737.1:1129644-1151922 GCF_000247695.1 Heterocephalus glaber | reverse complement strand
GATGCATTCTGTAAAGGTACAATTCCCAATGAGAAATGTAATTGTGTTGTATACCTACAATGTACCAATAAAAGAATTTAATACCAAAAAAAAGATTGAATATGATGACAAAAACTTACGTAAGTTAAATAATATAGGAGTAGATGCCTATAATGGGGAAAGATGGAATTTGAGGTCAAGGCTGATTAATAAAAAGAAAGCAAATAAATAACAAGAAATCTATATGTGGAGGAATAAAAGCTTTCAACAATCCATAATTACACATAATCCAATTTTATGAAGCTGAAGTTCAACTTTAAAAATTTAAATGTAACTACTAAAGGAATATAAATACAAAATTATTTGCTGGGAATCTGCTGGTGCCAGCCCCCATGAGGACAGGGCCTGCCACAAGTGACCAAGAAATATGGCCAGCATTTCTCCACTCCTGTTCCTCATGGCAGTTCACTTCATTACATCATTCACCATTTTATTCATATGGAATATCATAAAAGAGAGCTATTCTCAATTCCTGAGCCATATACCTGAACTGAAATGATGATCTGGAAATGGTTTTGATATAAATACACAGCAAAACTCTCCACAAAATAAGCCCAGGATAAATATTATGGAAAAAGAAGAATCAAACTTGTTTGGCCATTTTAATGTTATGGAATTCTCTAATTTTAGGAAAAATATTTAAAGTGTCAACCTTAGAATAACTAATCTAAACATTTAATTTTCTACCAAAACTTTAGACTTTTTTGATTAAATAAAATTCCAGCCAATTTTCTGATTACAACAAATAAAACTTAGACAAATAAAGTGTTGACTTCCAGGAGGCAAAAGAAATTTTATTTACTGGTCAACCTTCCTCTCTGGTTTTCAGCACATACCTGCCAACTTACCTGCCTACACCCACCAGGACAACTATGTACAAAACAGGAAGCAGGAAATTTTACTCAATGGTTGTGCTTTCTTTTTTTGTCTTATACAGCCCTACTTCCTTCATTAATTCCAAGGAATTTTTCCTGACCTCCTTCTGCACAAAATATGCTTTTTGATCATTCTTTTAATTCAGCTTAATTGAAATACATTTCTTGCCTGTTTTTCCCATAGTTGCATAGAAAGCTTGTACTCTGATATTGTTTCACAGTTCGTGGTCCTGCATATCCTTCAAGTACATGATTGTACTCGAATTCTTTGCAAAACTACTAACCAAATCCAATTCCTAAACCTGACTTTATTCTCATTTGCCTATCATCTGACCTTAACAAGCTGACCCACAATTTTAACTGTGTACTATTTCCATACATGAATATCCAAGTTACTTCTTTTATCTTCAAGCTAGGGTGTTATGATGTAAAGATGATGCCTTTGAGACTGAGTGTGCATATTTTCTTCTACAAATGGAACAAGAAAGAAAGAGAAGACCTAAAGACATACTATTATTAGACAATAATAGAGTTTAGATGGTGGTATATTTGGTTCAAAATATATCATGAATAAATATTTTCCTCTGTCTGAGTCTTAAGGGGAAACAAACCAGGGGAAAAGAAAACCCATGCACATATACATGTACCTACACATCTCTTTCAGTGTGGCAAGCTTCAAAGTGAGACAGGAAGTAAAGAATATGTCACAGTGACTGTATTCACTGTGACATTCACCCCATAAAAGTCATGCCCAGGTATTACCCCCACCCTTCCATGATTTGAAAGATGAGCACCCACATCTATATAAACTAGTGCCATTATAGCTTCAGTTACCCATATCCTTTGCAAGGGGAAGTATGATAGCTCCTTATCTTTGGCCCAAAAATGGTAAAATGAAGAGATTTAAAACATTAAAAATGAGATAGTAAGAAACCACTACAGGAACAGAGGACAAACAAACTTCTCAGCCATAACCTGTTACACATCAAAAGCATGATTTATGTTTTCTTCTGAGGCAGTCAGGTACTTGAAAGCTACTTTTGCTCCAGAGACCCAATGGATAACTAAAAGCAGAATGAAGTTTGGCTTTTGTATCTGTCTCCTCTATTCCCTCAAAACTTTAGACCACATCCCTACTCAGATCTGCATACTGGCAAGTTAATCACTTAGGGAGTGTCTGTCTAAAACCTGATGGTATAAAGTTGATTAGCACTAAATTTATGTAACCTATTTCATCTGCCTTCAAGAATAAGGATGTCAAGATAAGGGATTTACAGGGACATTCAATTACCAGTGGGTACTCAGAAGTCTCCAGTGAGGGCCCAAACTTGGATTCCAGCACAGCGTCTGCAAAACTGAGACTACCCAAAACAGAAACAATTACTTCATGGAGATAGGATTGCCCCTTTGAGCAATAAGGACTTCTCCACAGCCATCTTGCAAAACTATTGAGATAACTACCAACTAAAACACTAGCCAACCTCAAGCCCTCTATAAAACTGGCTTGTTCCTTTACTAATGGGCCAGTCTAATCCTCTCCATCAGAGCTGTACTCCCTTCAGCTCCTCCAGATGAAGTCCTGCATAGTATAGTGCAATGCCTGTAAAGCACTCAGGAGGCAAAGGCAGGAGGGTCATTGGGAGTTCAAGGCCAGCCTGGGCTACATAGTTAGTTCAAATCCAGCCTGAATGACAAAGCGCCCCATCTCAAATCAAAAACATATAATTCGGGCTAATAAATCTGCCTATACTTTTCACTAATGCATCTTTAAATGCCTTTTTGGTACAAGAATCAAAAGCCTGCCTGAGCAAAGATGAGGTTCCCATCTCCTCTTTGGGGGAACCTCTTTGGACTCCATCTAGTGACGCTATCATTCCTATCTTTATTTTTCTAGGTTTCTAACAAATAGGATTTGTTTTCTCTTTTCCAAGTACATTTCTGTTAAAGGATGCTTGGATAAACTGAACCATGAAGGTAAACCACAAAAAAGTAAAATAAGCTGCAAATTATTGAAGTTAACCCAGAGAAGTCAATTACTCAGCATGGACAGACATAGCCTCAATCAACTTAGTTTTCCCTTCATGCTCCCTCCACTCCTAGGGTCTTCAATAATGCTTGGATGGTTCTGATTGCAGTCAGACAATTTGTCAGGAACATTCTGGGAAATACAAAGTGATCTTCACCTTCTAGGTAATACCTAGTTTACCTTCAGATTTGTCACAATTTGGACTAGGCAAAAGCCTACAGTCTAACTTCTTGGGCATGTTTTCCTTTCTCCTCTCCTTTATAATAAACTCTACTGGAAATGTGCGGTTTTTTCCTAGAGAATTTGCTACACATATGTTTGATGGAGAGAGCAAACTCTCATAATAATTTTGAGCAAGGGAAGAGAATTCACAGCGTTCATTCATTCAATGCCAATTTAGCAATCTAATATGTGACTGGTTCTTAGCCCAGTTACTGTTGTGTAGAGAGGACATTAACAACACAGAATCCTGTGGCTATGTGATTTTCTCTGTTTATAGTCCATCTGCTGACAGGGGAACAAAAATTTATTTCTGATTATGGCTTAATATCCTGTTTAATCATAGTGCTCTATTTGTAGGGCATAATTCAGATCAGAACATATAATAGAGCCCAATTCAGACAACTTTGCATGAGTTATGTTTGTAAAGAAATGTATGCATGTGTTAAGGAGATTCCAGTGGCTTCTTGAAAAAGAAACCTGGAGGACAAAAAGCATCCTGGAATAATTGTGATGGAGACAAATGCCCTGGATACCAGTCAGTCTCCTTTATTTGGCAGATCCTGCTGAAGCTAGGAGACTGGGGTCTCCCTGCAGGAGGGATATGTGTTTATTTTCCTGTGACAGTACTGTGAAAATAAATGCTTTGTGTTCAAATTGTTCCATGACTTCAAAGAGATATGAGAAGTCAGTTAGCAGGGTCAGTTTTTGAATTGCAGTTTGGTGATGATATTTTAAAGAAACTATACATGAAAGCAAAGGCAAACTTTTGGAAATGTGAAAATATGTTTTTATGCCTTGCAAGCTAATTACCTCCCACACACAAGAGCCCAGGAAAAGAGCTCCAAGTAAATGTTTACTGTAGTGGATGCTCTCTTGTCATAGGAAACTGACAGTGCCTAATTCAAATCTTTCATGTTGCCAAATTAGAAACCAAAATTGATTTGTTCATGAGGTGTATGATTTTGTTTCTGATTTTTATGCAAAACCTAATGAAGCTCAAACCACATGCATATATGCACACTAAAGCTGGCACTCACTTCTTCCAGGAGTCCGCATTCACATGGATTCCCATCAATCCAGTCAAATTAGACAAATGCTTACAAACTGCTTCCACAAACTGGGGGTTTAGCTACAGCTGTTGTGCCCAATGTGGCCACCAAATATTTGAACTATGGCCAGTCTTAATGGAGATGTGCTGTGTGTGTAAAAATACTGACTGGATTCCAAAAACAGTCCAAATAAGTAAAAGTAAAATAACTCTTTAATAATTTGTGTGCTTATCACATGTTGAAATGATATTTTTGAGATACTGAATTTTTTAAAAATTAACTTTAATTTTGCCCCTGTCTTTTTAATTTTTAAAAATACAAACACTAGAAAATTTAAAACAATGTACATGACTCAAATTATTTTGATGTTAGACAGGACTATTCTAGGCTCAGAAAACTCCAGAACAGAGGAAAAATAAAGTTACCTTTAAGGAGCATGGTATCATATCCACATGGGAACAAGTAAATAGACACTCAGGACAGCATCTATGCCACTCACAGGAAGAGCATTCAATCCTATCTTGAGTTAGGATACGCTTTTCAGATAGCAATAAAATAATTCAGTCAAGACACCTACATCATAATCCTTGAAATATTGAATATTACTTTACATGACATAAGAGACTTCGCATATGTGATTAATCTAAGGATCTTGAGTTGGGAAGTTTATAGTGTAATATCCAGGTGGAACCAACATAATCATAAGAATCCTTAAAGTGTAAGAGGAAGCCAAATGAGAGAGTCAGAGAGAGAAGTAGGAATAATATGGTATGATGAAAAAAAACACAGTTTTTTGTTGTTTCTGGAGGTGAAGGAGAGGATCGTCAGCCAAATGTGGACCACCTCTGAAAGATGGAGAACACAAGAGGATACATTCTCCCAGGGCCTCCAGAAAGAAACACAGCTCTGATGACACCTACATTTTAGCTTTGTAAGATGCATGTCGAACTTTTAGACTAAGATAATTATATTTGTGTCATGAAATTTGGTGTAATCAAGGCAGCAGTAGAAAATTATTATATCAGCCAAAGAGTTATGTAAGCATTTGCTACCATTGTTCACTTCCTTCTGTAATCAGATAGGCAAAATTCCTTCTAGTCTCAAGAGCTATTAAAAATGCAGTGTTTTGTAGCAAATATCTATTATATATTTGGGGGTTCTATTTTTATGTCCATTTGCTATCTCAATGGTGTCCTCTTCGTCACTCGCAGGCACTGATGCCACACAGTTTTGAGGCTGGTCCTACCATTTGTCTCTGGGGTTTGTGAGATACCTTGTCACAATTTTGTTGTAAATGTTCTCCATGATTTGTTTGGAGTTTGTTCTTTTTTTTTTTCCTCTTCAGTTGTGTTGTTCTTGCCATGTCTGGCTCCTGGTCAGGGAACCAAAAATGTCACATCTGAGGGATGAGCACTGCTGCTCTGCTGTCCAAGCACCCCCCCCTGCCGGGATCATAAACAGCCCCAATAAAAAAAATTAGAGGGACAAAGTTTAGCAAAAGGAAGACACTTTATTTGTAAAGAGGAAAAGGAAGGTAGAGGAAAGGAGAAGATAGATAGTTAGGCTAATAAGAAAGAATCAGGGTAGGGGGTTCTGGAAAGATGGAGCACCCTTGGGCCCTTTGTTCCCAGATGCTTTTATAGGGGGATGTGACTCTTCACCCCCACACACACACGCGGAACTTGCCATACCTGGATTGTCTTCTGGGTACCTCCACCTAGGATCATCTCTTCTGGTGGCCTATGTGTAGCTTCCTTCTGTCTGTCTACTTGTCTTTGACCTCAGCCTTATCCTTCCACTGGGCAGCTAGTTAGCAAGAAGATACCTAATTCATAGTTAGCTTAGAGTGAATAAGGGGGCATGTGGATACCTATTGTACTCTCTAATGACCATAGAGTGAATAATATAGTGACTCTAGAGTGAATAACACACACACACACAAACACACATATATATGTTAGTGCATAGGTGTGAGTACATACTGTCTTAAACTTAGTCAACCCCCCTCTTTTTTCCCCTATATTTTACTGGAGGTGGGGGTGCTTATCCTTTGTGCATTTGGCTTTCTATGTCCTGCCTGTTAGCTCTTTTTCTGGTCTCTTGATGAAAGTCCCAAGGCCATTTAGTGCCTTTATCTGTTTTTCTTTTTTCTCTTTCTCTACCCCTGCCTTGGACCTATTTCTAAAGGGAATTTCTCTAGTAAACTTTGTTTTTAACTGCTTTTAGTCAGGATTAGCTAGAAGACCTAATGAAGCCTCTATTCTATTTTCTTATCTACAGACTTCTGTCCCTACACTCTCTTTTTATATATAGGTAGAGTGCAGTTGATTAAGAAATACCTTAAAAGTATGAACTGCTGCCTCTGCTATCTTTTCAGAATCACACAAAGAAGTTAAGGTTTAAATGTGAAATAATATTTGTCACATGATAAGTAAATGACCAAGTTGTAAAAGAACTCAAGTCAGTCTAATTTCAAAAAACACATTGTTTCTACCAAAGTCATCCTGTCACCTAGGTCTGCCTTTCATATTTTGAGACGAGTATTGCCAGAGCAAATAATGATCATAAGTGAGCTGTCATGTCATTCATTTATTTTATAGACTTATTGAACATATTCGTCAGCTTTTCCATTCTGGAACCAACAACACAACACAACTTAAAAGAGGAAATGGTTTATTTGTCTCATGATTTCAAAGGATTCACTCCATGGTTAGCTGGCTCCAAACCAGGAATATCATGATGGAAGAGTGTGGCAGAGCAGAGCTGCTTAGTTCATGGCAGCTATGAAGCAGAGCAGAGGAACAGTGCCACAGAGGAAGCGGGCAGGGACTAGATTCCCCAAGACAGCACTTTCATGCCCTACCCAGGTAAACCCAGAAGTGTGTTTTACTAATCTAATGGCAGCTCCCACATCAATTAAGCTAACATAATTAAGCTTGACTATCACTTTGAACATCTTCTACATGCTTGGATCTCTTTCAGGAGCTGGGATCTCTTTCAGGAGCTGGGAATTCAACATAGACAAGGCAGACCAGCCCTTGCCTTCATGAAGCTCACATTTTACTGGAAATTCAGAAAGAGTCTAATGCAGTTAATATGTTTGATGTCCCAGTCCAGGCTTAGAACTTGGTGAGTATGCATCAAATTATAGCCATTATTACTATCTTTTGTTTCATACTACAATGCCTATTAAGTGCTCTGATAAGGCATTTAAGTATCCACCAAATTACCCTTTGCCTATGACTCATTCAAGTTTTCAGGAAGAACTGAAGAAACTTAAGACTTAAAAGAGTTAAGAACTATAATAAATAGCATCAGCAAGGTGGCAATATGGGAAGTTCTGGACTCTTCATCCCCTCAGACATACCAATTCAACAGCACTATGCAGATCAATTCCTCCAAACCTCCCTTATGCCAAGAAAATCCACCAAAGAATCACAGGTGCTCCTGAATTTACTATAGGGTTACATTCCAATGAAAACATTGTAAATTTAAAGTATATTAAGTTGTAAGTGTATTTAATACACCTAACCTACCAAACATCATAAGATAGCTATGTGGTATACTGTACAGTATCAATCATTTCTCCTGGTGATAACATGGCTAACTGGGAGCTAACTGGGAGCTGGGTGCTGGCCAGGATGAAGAGCAAGGATCTTACCACATATCATCAGCCAGGAAAAGTCCAAAATTCAAAATTTGAAGTAAAATTTCCACTGAATGTATATCACTTTCACAACATCATAAAGTTGAAATATGTTGAGTTGAATGAGTGTAAGTTGAGGACCATCTGCATTACACAATTTAAAAAATCTGGGCCGGGGATTTAGCTCAGTGGTTTCACCACCTGCTGCGCAAGCGCCAGGACCCAAGTTCGATCCCTGGTACCAAAAAAAAAAAAAATCTAAGGATCTTATGCTAAGTAGTCTTACTACAACAACAAAATCCAACACGACCAACATGACTAAGTTAGCTTTACAAAAAGCAATAATTCACACCTATTAAATAGAAACAATGCACCAAAAGAATGGAAGAAATTTAATGCTGAGTGTTTGTTTTATTTAAGCCTTACCAACAAGGATGGTCAACCAACCTCCTTGAAAGTAAGGTCTCCACGTCATTATTCTTTATATCATCCCTGGAACTTTTACGAGTCCTGGACACTTAATTAGTGCAGAGTGTTGATGATCTGATCTTCCAGTGTCGATCCTTTTATTGGTGACAATTTCAGACACTGTGACAAGTAATGAATAGAGATTTTTTGGGCAAATGTACTTTGACACCCCACATTTCCTATAGGTCTACTGACAGCATGCCACCGTTCTTTCAATCTGACCTTTACTACTTGTATTACTGTAGCCAGCTTACTACCCTCCCTGACAGTTTCCACACGTGGAATTGAAAGTATAAAAGAATAATGATAGTACCATCTTCCCTGTGCTAAGACAATTAAATGAGATAACATAAAAAGTACTCAAAATCTATGCCTGGAACACAAGATGTAGTCAACAAATGTTAGCCGCTATTATTACCATTAAGAAAGACCATCCTGAAGGGATTGTTTAATCTCTAGAGGGGTACATTTTGAACTAAATTTTAGAAACTGAACTTTTGCTATTAGAATGTTGCTCACTGTGAATGTATGAATTATAGTTTATTCTTAAATTATTGTAGCACCATCTAAACTACCATAATTTTTCAGTGATCATTAAGTGGGTTCTAATTACCATGGTGGGAAATTTTATGAGTGCTAATTAAATTTCACCTCCTAGAGACCTGACTCTGAGTCAGACTCTCCTAAGTCTTTGTAATAATTAATCCTATGTGTCCATTTGGAGGATGTTTTAGAATGAGATCAAAATTTAAATCTGTGAACTTTGAGTAGATTGCGTTATACTATGGGCAGCCCTCATCCATCACTTGAATACAATAAAATAAACCAACATCTCTGAGCAAGAGGGAATTCTCCAGCAGACTGCCTTCAGGGTTGATTTGCATCATCAGCCATCCTAGCTCTCCAGTCTGCCATTCTACACTGAAGATTTGGATCTTACCACAATTGTGTGAGCTAATTACTTATAATAAATTACTTATAATAAATATTGGGTTTTGTGTTTCTATAGAGCACTAATACACTCTCCTAAGACATTTTGTTATTTATGTTACCTTTAGAAAACTTCAGAACTATACTTCTCAGAGCTTTGCCTGGTGAAGGCTAATATAAGAGATAGACTCAGGTTTTAAAGACAGACATGGTTTCAAATTGTGATTTTGCAGCAGCCATGGAAAGTCACTTAATATCTGTAGTCTAAACTTTCTCATCTGAAGAATGGGAATCCGAGTGATTGCAAAGGATGCCCCATTCTTGAAAAGCTCCAGCTACATGGTAAGCACTTAAAATTGTATTTAATATTAATAAATAGTGAAGCCAATATTTTCTATACCCACATGGCCACAACTTGAGTGGGCTTCATTTGAGCTGGAAGTAATATACTTCTTGAATCTCAGAGAAAATTCTGGCTTACATTCACTAATCAATATTCAGCCAAGAGCTTTGCCCTATTTTTGTCATTTCTCTGCATGCTGTAAACCTCAGGTAATCAACTGCTTTGTTTAGCTGCATTTTTCTCTACAATGTTATTTATAACAGGATCACAATTAGGAGCAATTATCTCCAGAGACTGAATTGTAATCACCACAGAATGGAATTCAATTTCCATATTATAAAGGAATTTAGGAAGTAAGGCGTCTTGCCACCTCTGGAAAACTATTCATTTGCTTGTCTTTTGTACAAAATTATTCTTTAGAGAACAGGTTTTTTTCACCAAATCCAATGGGGGCAGCTCACAGATTTTCCCCCTGCAAACCTGGTATTCCCCAGAACAAACTCCTTACAGGGGAAGAATTTGGCTTTATTGAGTATGTGTTAATCTCTGACACTATAGTCAATGTGTCACCTTTTTTATCTGGTTTCATCTTGATGGAAGCTCCATAAAGCTAGCACTAGGAATGTCATATTAGTGATTCAAAAATTTAGGCTACAAAGGTTAAGGTAAATTACCCCAATGTCATCATCATTCAAATCCAGTCTTAACTTGCTCTGAATTTTGCTGTTATTGATACCAAACCAACTCCTACAGATCAGCAGCAACATATATTATCCATAACATAAACAAAATGGTTTTTTCTCATTGTTGAGTAAAGTTTAATAAGTATAACATTTGACTTTTTATGGTGTCAAGATAATATATTAGTATAATTAATATAACATTGCATATAAAATAAACCCTTGTCAGAGCCTTCTCCTCAAATCAAAACCTTTCACAACATCAATCAACTCTAACATTCACTATCCAACACCCTTATTCTTTGATCACCTCATCTCTAATGACTTTTCTCAAACTTCAGCCACTTGGTGTCATGACCATGAGACTTTGTTACGATAAAAATTATTCTACTATTCAATCATTAACCATTAACTTGTCTTTTACTTTGATCAGCTATTCCTACTTTGATCATCTTTACCCTTCATGTGAGCTTCACTCCATTGATCTTTCTAATTTCCCTCAGTTTGTTATCCCATTCCTTTTCCCTTTCTTATGTAATTCAGTCAATGATCTATTGTTTTATTTATACTGCAAGCAATACACTAAAACCCTTTGTCTCTCTCTTTGGTGATGCCTATCTGACAAAATGTCTAACTCTGATAAAATGAGCGATCTATTTGACCCAAACCAACCCTAAGCAGCTAAACCCTACTAGAAAAATGTCACATGATAGGTCACATTGTTTTCACTTATGAATGCGTGTTGACCACCTTCAAATTAGCAGGTAACACTTGCCTATCATCTTATCATGTTTCACCTTATTATTCTCTGTGATCTTCCCTTGCCTTACTTAACTATTCCCACTTTTAAACAGGTTCCATCTCTTATTTCACAGAGAAAACCAAAGCCATTAAGCTCATGCTGTCAAACCTGCACACCAATACTATCCTCTCTTCTTCCTTAAGATTCTAAGAAAATTGACCCACCTCCTCCAGGTGTTGACTTTGATTTTTCCAACCCTTCTTGGGAATGTCACATGAAGGACATTAGAATCTTTCTCATATATTCAAACTCCCCACACACACACACAACTGTGTCTTTTCCTTTAACTTTTCAGCATCTTTAAGTCTCCTCTCTTAAAAACAAGCCAATAATTTGAAAAACAAAGCTATTAAATAAAATTCCCCTAAAGGCAAGGCTGAATTTCTCTTCTCTTTACCATCAAACTTACAGAAATGTGCCATACACTATCCTCCCCTTTTTATCCTAACCATAGTGGCTTCTATTATTCCTTCACATGAACTCTGAATAACATTAACACCCAGAGAAAGAATTTTTTCTCTCGTTTTCTGTCTCTACACTTGCTTTCTTTCTACTTCTCTGGACATTCTTTCTGAGTACTGATTCATATCTCTTACACTATTTTCAACCTGCCTATCCCTAGTCTGATGACGGTTATCTGTGAATGATCCCATCTCTCCCATGGTTTTAATTACTATCTATATGCTGTTGACTCAAAAAGTTCTATCTCTAGCTCAGTCATCTCATGTGAGGCACAAAGCTATGTGTAGACCTCTTCACTGTGATGCCTAGAAGTAGCCCAAACTCAAAAAGTCCTAAATGAATAACACCTTTCCTTCTAGAAATACTTTTCTACCAAGTAAGATATTATCCATTTACAAAACTCAAGCTAGAAATTTGAGATTGTTACTTGATCCCTCCTTCTCTTTCATACTAAATATAATCATAGAATACTATCAATTTTATTGGTAACATTTTAACTTCAGAAGCACCATGCTGCTCAACTGTCTAAAATCCTCCAATGTCATCCTTATCATTATTTTCACAAAATATAGCCTTTGATGAACTCTCAGACATCATTTTGTACCTCTTTCCTACTCTCTACACATCAGTTTTCATTACAGTAATGAATTAGTCATGCTTTCTCTGATTTCTGGCCTTTTGCATGCTGGTCATTCTACCTAAAGTATTCAATTCCCCCTACTCCAACTTCATTCACAAGCCTTTGTTCATCCTTTAAATGTCAAACAACTTTTACTATGACCAGCTGCACTTGGCCCTGACACCAAGAAAAATGCATTTATTACAAATTTACATGGCAATTTGAATTTAGTAACCTTTGTCATGGTTTTAATTACTTGTTTAATCTCTAATTTTCACCCTCCAAGTCTATGTCTCAATAGCAACAATATCTCAATAATATACATACCTTAATTTTCTGGAATACAGATATATTTGCTGACTTCATTTCAAAGACCATCTGTACAAAGTCATTTGTAAAGGGAGATAGATCATTATGGTATTTATGGTGTAAAACAGTGAAAGTAGCCAAAGTGCCCTCAAAAGTAAAAAGATAAGTCATAGTACACTTATACTATCAAGTATTTAAAACAAATTTATATAAAGTACTTTAGAAAAATGATAACATATATTAAGT
This sequence comes from Heterocephalus glaber, assembly GCF_000247695.1. The sequence goes on along the minus strand of NW_004624737.1, from coordinate 1,139,206 downwards.
GAAAACTCAGGTTTCAAACTCACAATGAAGAGTAGTATCTCATTTTTATAAAAATAGTATTTGAAATTTTATAAAAATTGCATATGAATTTGTATAAAAACTGAGTATGGATATATATGAAAATTTCCAAAGTATATTCATCAGGACTTTAACCTAGATTTTGAGGGATTTACAAATAAACTATATTTGACTCAATAAATATGTATGTGTTAATCAGCTTTCCATTACTATGAGAAATGCTGTAACACATTTCTACTTCCTTTACTACAACAAATATACTAATTTACAAAGAGAAAAGATATATGTTGACTCACAGAAAGGTTTCAGCGAATAATCAGTTGGCCCTGTTCTTTTGTTCTGGGGTGTCACATGGTAGTGGGAATGGGAAAGAGGACAAAGCAATTCATCTGGTGCCAGGACATGAGAAGGGAAGAGTAAGGAGCTGAGATGCCACCATCCCCTTCGAGATGATGCCCCCAGTGACTTGAACCCCTTTCACTAAGTCCACCTCTCAAGAGCTCCACAGCATAGAGACCAATCCCTAAACACATGGGCCTCTGGAGGACATTCAAGATCTAAACTATAGCAATGTACTGATCTTACAATCAGAGAAAGCATGCTATTTTGTAACTGAAATTTTTTAAGTTTTAAAAAGCCTTTAGAGAGATGCTTTAGTACCTCTCATTTCCTTCCTGGGGTATCAGAGAATACCTTTATTTGTTAGAATGATTCCCTACCAGGCAGGCAGGATTATAACAGGGGTCTCACTCTGAGTTATGGCTATCAGACAGGCACATGGGATGTTGTCATTGTTCCTAGGAGAGTCAGTGCTCTCACATGACAAGAGAAGTGGCCTACACACCCACCATCAGTTGCTCAATGATTCATTCAAGACTGTCTTGCTTATCTTTATGAAGAACCCTTTTAATTTCCTAAATTCAACCCACTTGCCAAAAAATGTCATATGATAGAGACCCAACAAAGGACACTTCAGTTCCTTTGGGAGAAAAGAAAATTTCTCAAATCAGGACTGTACCCATGACACAAGAAAAATGTATAAACAAAGGACTAGAAAGAAAGACTGTCCTTTGATTGAAAAAAATACAAACCAATACAAGTTTTTAAATAATGTGAATGAGTCATAAATTCAAATAATTTTTTCCTTTAGCTAACATAGATAGAGCCTGTGATATGAGCTCTGTTATCTCAATCATATCCTCTATTGTTATGGAATTATAAAAAGACAATAAACTTTGGGCCCTTGTGGGCCTCCATTGAATTCTAACCATTCCACAGACCACTTATGAACTATTAGTTACAAAATAGCCCCAACTTTCTCTGAGGTTTTTCTTAATCTACAAAATGACTATGACAACACTCACTTCAGAGGGCTTTTGTGAAATTTAAAAGAAGCAATAAGGGAATGGCACATTGTAAACACTCAATCTGTTAGTCCCTCATTGTTTTCTGTTCAGTCACTTTTATTCTTTCAGTAAAAGATTTCTGAGAAAGCTTCTGTGGCAACATGCAATTGATGTCTTGTTAGTGAGAGAGGAAACACTCATTCAGCAAATATTTAAGTACGTACTATAGACCATACACTAGAGATGCAATAGTAAACAAAATAGAAGTCCAACTTTGGACAGTTAAGTTCCTAAAGGAATTAAAATTATATTTCCTATACCAACTACATACCAAAAACAAAACAAAAAAAGAAATCATCTCTATGTAGAGCTATAAACTTCCAGAGCCTCATATGGTCCCTATAAATTGTATACACAATATCCAGCAATAGTAAAAAAGTAAATAGTCATAAAAATAAAATCAACTAAAAACAAAGCAATGAAAATGAAATATATTCAAAAGTTATCCAGATAATTCAGTTTCCGGAATGTAACTTCACTTAATATGTTCAAAGAAATATGATAGAGGGAAAAACTATAAAAAGTGTATTTCAAATGGAAATTGGTAGAACAGGAAAGAATGAAAATTAAGAAGTCTACAGATGAGTTTAACAAGATGTTAACAAGATGAATTTAACATTTAACAAGATGTTAAACTCAGCAGCTGAAGAAAAAAAGCTAGTAAATTGAAGAACAAAAGACAATAGTCAGACTAAAGAAAAATGAGATAGAATAGAAAATAAAAAGTAAAACGTAGGCATAACAAAATGCAAAGTTGTATTGAGTCTGGGGAACATGGGCATGAAAGAGCAGGGTTAAAGTAACAAATGGAAAAATAAATTTTTTTTCTGTCTGATTAAAGACATAAAGTTGCAGATTCAAAAACACTATGGATTCAAATTACAATAACAGAGAAAATTAAACCTGCTTACATCATTGTAAAACCAGTTCAAAGAAAATAAAAACAAAAAAATCTTCCAAGCAGAAGGAGAACAAAGGTGCATTACCTCCAAAGGAATTTCAGCTAATGTTTCATTAGAAAAAGTGGAAAGCAGAAGACAATGGATTTATGCTTTCAACATTTTCAGAGTGATTATCAACCTGAATGCCATGAACAAAAAGCAAGCAAATAAAAATTGTTACCAGTGGATTTGTAAGAAATAAATGAAAAACATTACAAAATGGGAAACATATGAATAAATATAACTGTATGTTGATATTATACAAATAGAAGTAGAAAATTTAAAAACACAAAAAACTGACAAAAGGTGAGAGAGATCTTTGTAATATCTGAAAAATTGTAAAAATATTGATTTATATCATACATACTATAGTATATCAAAATTTGTGCTGTAATCTCTGCTGCAATCATTAAAATAATAGTAAAGTGAAGAACAATAAAAAAGCAAATTGGCAAAAGTTAATGCAAGGGAAACCAAAGAGCAGAAAAATAAATATAAAGCAGTTAGTAAATACAGAAAGCAAGTAAGATGTTTAAACCCAAATACTTCGATTGTTACATTAAATATAATGAATTAGACAAGATCCAACTATATTCTGCTTAAAGGAAGTAACTTTTTATTATCTTCAACCTTTATTGAAAAATATATACCTTGTAAATAGTAACAAAAAGAAAGCTGTTAACCTAACATTATAGAAATTCTTTAAGGCAAAAAATTACTTGAGATAGAGAGACATTTATTACTGATAAAGGGATAAATTTAACAAGAAGATGTACTGATTTAAATCTATACATATTTAATAATGAAGCTCAAAATGTATAAAATAAAAATAGTAAGAATCAAAAGAATAAATGGAAAAATCTATATAGTATAAGATTTTAATATATCTATCTCAGTAATTTAAAGACCAAAAACAAATAACAGCCAAAAAACAACAAAGAAAGCATAAAAGTTTTGAACACTATAATAAACTCATCTAATTTTTATATACTGATCATATATATTAGTATATATAAATAGTATATATTGGATTATTATATATAAGAGTATATTTATGATTAGTATCTATAAATAATATATACAGTATATATAAATTAGTATATATTTTTTTCACACACAACACATTCTTTTAATAAGTGCATATGAACACTTACTAAAATTGACCATGCACTGTCAATAAAGTAGCTGTTAAAAATTCCAAAGTATTTTTGGGGTTTGGGGGGGGGGTTGGTACTGGGGATTGAACTCGGGACCTTGTGCTTGTGAGGCAGGCGGTGGAACCACTGAGCTAAATCCCCGGCCCAAAAATTCCAAAGTATTGAAATTGTGCAGATCATATCTTCTGGTGACAGCAACATTATGTAGAATAATAAGTAGCAAAAATGTAACTATAAAATTCCTAAATATTTGGAAATCAAGAAAAGGAGTAATAAATTGCCTGTGTAATTTATTAAGAAAATTGTCTAATACTTGTAATCAAGCAATAATGGAAATAAAGCATGAAATCTTGAGGGTAACATTGAAAGACACTCTTAGAAGGAAACTTAAAATGTTACATGCTTTTATTATAAAGGAAAAATTTTTTTTATATTATTCATGTGTCTATTACAAGAAGTTAAAAAAAAAGACAATGAAGACCCAAAGAACCATAACAGTAAAAGAAAAATCATTAAAGAGATGTAATAGAGTAGATAAACAAAGACATTGGTTGCTTTTTTTGACAAGGATAAAAAAATCAACAAAACAGTGATAACTCAGATCAAGAAAGTAAAAAGAAATAAAAGATGAAACCAATAACATGAATGAAAGGGGGGATATCACTTAGAATTCTACATCTACAAAAAAGAAGAAAACTATATCTTGACAATTTAAACAAATTGAATACATTTCTTCAAAAAACAACTTACCAAAATTGCCTCAAGAAGAAACTGAAATTTTAAATAACCCTTGTAAATGAAATTGAATCTATACTCTTAAGCATCCCAAAGAAAAAATCGAATCTAAATGGTTTCACTAGTTAATTGTTCCAGTTATGAAGAAATAAAATTAATCTTATGAAAATTCTTCCAGAAAACAGAAAATAGGGAGAGTTTTACAATGCATTTGGTGAACATGTTATGGTTTAGATCTAAAATGTCCCCTCATAGTTTCCTGTATTCAAGTGTGAGGCATTGGGAAGGTGTTTAGATTATGGAGTTACCATGCTCATCAGTGCATTAACCCACTGATCAGGTCATGGATAAATGTGATGGTAAGAGGTGGGGCATTGTTGGAGGTGCACCAAAAGGGTGTGACATGGAAGAATGTGCTCTGTCCCTGGCTCCCCACTTTTCCCTCTTTACTTCCTGGCTGCCATGGGATAAACAGTTGTCCTCTGGTTGGCCCTTCCACCATGCCATTTCTGCCTTGGAGCCAGATGACTTTAAACTAAATCCACTAGAAAATTAGAGCTAAATAAACCTTTTTCCTTCAAGTTGCAGTTGTCACATATTTTGTCACAGTGATGAGTCAGTGACTAACTCAGAAAATTGGTATTGGAAAAGTAGGGTTGTTGCTGTGACCATAGTGACATGTGGCTTAGAAGCCTTTGTAACTGGTTTGCTGGAGAAGTTTGGCAAGGCTTAGAGATGTTGGCTAGAGAAGGCTTTCAATGCTGTAACCAGAGCTTGATAAGTACTTGTGGGAGCACAGAAGACCAGAATGCTAATAGAAATGCAGACAGTAAAGGCCAGCCTCATAGAGTTACAACTGGGAAAGAGGACTCTATAAAACTGGACTAGAGACCATCCATGTTTCATTTTCACAAAGAATATATGTCTTGTTCATGTCCTAAGACTTTGTGTGAGGCTGAATTTAAAAGTGGTGGCCTAAATAATCTACTATAGAAAATTTCAAGGCAGTTTAATATTTGGGAAGCAGGATGGTCACTTCTTGCTTCTTTAAACCAGATTTATAATGAGAATTCGGAGCAAAAAGAAGAGCCTAGTGATCTGAAAAAGTTGCTCATTGGCCAGAAAAGAGACAAATATAAAGTTGGGGATAAAGAAAGCACAGTTGTCAAAGAGATTACCATCAAAAAGAAGTCAAGTCCTTTTCATCAGGACAATAGGAAAGATGCATTTACGCATCTCAGGAAATGGCCAGACCCTATCCATTCCATGCTTAGGGGTATAAAAATAAACTCCTTCGAAAGACTTTGCATTGAGAAAAGACCTTCAGGGCTCCCTGCTCATTCAGGATCACTCAACTTCATCTATCCAAGCATGTAGAGGCCACTGAAGACATGGAGGAAGCCAGACTATTGCTTGATCTGATAGAAGAACTTTGTCTTCATCCACATAGCACTGGATTTTTGTAGCATGCAAGAATTGTGGGGTCAGAGAGACTTCCACCCAGATTTCAAAGAAAGGCCTGGGAGGCTAGGCAGTATGCCCCTAAGAGGGAAGTCCATGAAGCTAAGAGCAAGATGACATATGTACAATGAAGACCCCAGAATATTGGAGATGTTGGAACATGGAATGTCTGCTAAGAAAAATCACAAGTAATGAGTGGAGCTGGCCCAAGAGAGAGGCCTTGTGGCCTATGAGTAACAAGTTCCTAGAATAGGGCTGCCCAAGCCCTTTAGAGCTCACATGTCTTCATAACCTGCCAAGTATGCTGGATATGGAGTTGAAGGATTTAATTTTTGTCCTGCTGAATTTCAGTTTTGTTTTATTTTGATTCTTTTGTACTCTAATATTTCTCTCTTTTGGAATAGGAATGTTTACTCTGTGTCATTGTGTGTTGGAAGTATTTAAATTTCTTTTTGATTTTTACAGAAGCTCACAGGTAAAAATTTGCCTTAAGTATCAGAGAAGATTTGACCTTGGACTTATCAGGAATATTGGAACTGTTATGACTTGGTGACTCTTAGAGGAGGACTAAATACATTTTTGCATAGTGAGATGGACAGGAGTTTTGGGGGGCCAGGAACAGAATGTAAAATATAAAATATTCCCCAAAGTCTCATATTGAGAGATGAAGCTTTTGTAAGATGACTAGATCCTGGGGAACTATACCCATTGTTGGATTAATCCATTGATGAGTTCATGACTAAATATGCTATTTGAGGTTGCATTGGTGGGGGTGTGACCTGGGAGCATTTGTTTTTGTTCCTGGCTCCACCTTTCCAGCACTCTGTTTCCTGGCACTCATGGTATGAGCAGCTGTCCTCTGCCAGACCCTATCACCCTCATGTTCTGCCTTGGATTTAGCCAACTTTGGACTAAACCTACTGGAAACTGTGGAACAAATAACCTCTTCTCTTTTAAGTTGTAAATTTTGGGTATTTTTTCCCAGCAAGAGGAAAGAGACTAATTCAGAGCATAACTTTAGTTTTAAAAAGAAAACCCTGTTAATGACTTTTAAAAAAATCTTCCTCATGCCAAGATCTATAAAATACTAAAAATATTAGTATTTGTGATATATCCAGTGACATAAAAAAGAAAACACATAATGACCAAGATTTATGCAGAAAAGCAGTGTTGGAATTACAATCTAAAAATCAGTCACTCTAATTCACTAACAATTCACACTAACAAAATAAATAAAAATATTCACACAATCATCTAACTAAATAGCAAAAATTAAAAGACCCAGAAATGATTGTGATAAAAGCTCCTAGAAAACTAGTAAATCACTATTTTTTTATAAGAAAAGATGTATTTAGGAAAACCTGTGATCATCATAATTTTTTTTGTTATCAGAAACAAAACAAGAATGCCTTCTACCATCCCATCTTGTCATCTTTTTCCTAGAGAGCCAGGAGAGGCAAAAAGTCAAGTTAGGAAAAAACACAAGGATTGAAACTAAAAAAGAATAAAACCCTATCATTTATTATAACTCTGAATTTGATAGTTTTAAATGAATTACTAATCATACTTCTGTGTACTCATAATGAAAAAATGAGAAAAATTAAATTATATCACTTAAAAATGTTAAAAAAGAAATAGCCATAAATCTAACAAATCATGTGCCAAAACAACTATACCAGCAATTTAAAAAAGATATTGATAGAATTTAATGAAGATCTAAATAAATAGGCACACCATGGTTAGGGACTGGAAGATTTGATGCTGTGAAGATTTGGGGAGAGCTGAGGACAGGTAGATAAGTAAGATATTATGTATATGTGCTAATTCCCCAAGTTTAATGTAATGATTATGTTACAAAGATATAACAATAAATTAAAGAAATAAAACATAATAAAAATACATGCTAATTGTTCCTAAAATGATCTCTAAATGCAATGTAATCTCATTCAAAAATGCCAGAAAGTTATTTTAAAAAGTTAGAAATTTATTAAGTTGTTTCTGAAATATACATATGGAAATATAACAGGCTATGATTAATAAAAATGTTTTAAATTAAAAAGTTTGCAGACTTTTACTACCAAAAATATCTTATTATAATGCTATAATTATCAAGGGAGTAAGATAACAGCAAAAGATAATAAAACAAACTAATGAAATAGAAAGAACACAATGGAATAGAAAGTCCAGAAGAGATCCTACCAAAAATGAACATTTGATTCATAACAAAGATGAACAAAGTGAAGAAAGGATTATCTTTTCAATAAATTCTTTTGAGATAATTGAATATTCATATTGGAAAAAATTAATCTTTACCTATATTTAATGCCATATACAAAATTGAATTTCATGAAAATTATGCATAAAAATGTTAATGATTTTACTGATAAGGCTTTCAGGAGGTAATACAGGAAAATATATTCATGACCTTGAAGTTGCAAAAGATTTCTTAAGTTGCATAGAAAGTGTAAGCTGCACACAACATAAAATACTGACATTTTGGACTATATTTAAATCATTAACTTCATAAAAATACATGCCACAAATTGTTATTTGCAATACAGACATATAACAAGAATACATATCCAAAATATGTAAAGAAAAAAACTACCAATCAATCAAGAAAGATAGACAATCCAGTAGAAAAGAAACAAAAGACTTGAAGTATCAGTTTCTAAAACAAAATCTCGTCCCCTCCTCCCCAGCCACCCCACTCAGGATTCGCCTTCCACAGCTCCTAGACAATGGTTTCCATAATCTCTGACTTGGATCCCCTGAGAGACTGGAAGGTTTTAAGAGAGACTGCCACAAAGTTAGCTGGAAGTCCACCAAGTGCTCTGGTGTAAGAACTCCACATGTGACACCCTACAGAGGTCAGGAGTCACGCAGAACATGACAAATCAGCCCACACCCTGGCAACAATCCACTGGACATCCCCCCCCCACTCCCGCTTCTCGGTGCAGCCACCTGGTTACACACTACAAAGTCGCAGAGGACACTGAACCAACAGACCATGGTACTGAGTCCCACATCTCCCGGAGGTAGGGGCTTCTGAGACACCATCCCACTGCTCCTGGTCCAGAGGAAGGGGCTTCCCAGCCACCATACCTGCCACTGCTCCCAGCACATAGGAAAGGGCATTTGGGCCACCATCCCTACTGCTGCTCCCAGCCGCTGTCCCACCTCTCCCAGCTCAGAGGAGGTAATTCGTGCAGGTGCCAACAGCCCCCCCAGATGGTGAAATGAGAAAACATGTAAATAAGTCTCAAAACTGAACTTCAAGATCACCTACAGCAACCCCAAAGGGAAATGAGATGGAACACTCTGATACTCAACCACCTGGACTCACTGAACTGGCAAGAAAAAGGGATTTGGAAAAAATGACATCAGAAATAATTCCTCAGATAAAAGGAGAAATTGTGCTCCTAGAGCAAGACATGATAATAAATCTAGAGAGGAGGTGAGGAACATGATGGAATATCAATATAGGAAACAAATAGAATCTGTAAAACAGATCTAAATACATTTCCAGGACACAAAAAACTCCATTGAAAGTCTACACAGCAGAATGAGCCAATGAGAGGACAGAATTTCAGATGTAGATTGCAATTAAAGACCAGGAAAAGAAAAACTGCTCCAAAATTATGAGGGAGCATGAGAAATCAATCCAGCAGCTGCTAGATGATGCAAAGAAGAATAACATAAGACTGATTAGAGTCAATGAAGAAACATGAGAGAGTGCAGATGACATAAAAAGTCTCTTCACAGAAACAAAGGCAGAAAACTTCCCAAGCAGGGGAAAAGAGCTTGACATACAGATAAGTGAGGCATATAGGACTCCAAATAG
>NW_004624737.1:1031476-1042295 GCF_000247695.1 Heterocephalus glaber | reverse complement strand
ATAATTAATTAAAAATACTCTTTATGAATTAAATTATAAGTGATTTACTAGAAAGTTTCACCTTCTTGAAATATATTCATATACTTTCCCAATTATGCCATGTTAAATTGTCATTCCCTATCCAGTAATGTCATTTTAAGAGGATTTTATAAGCCTTTTGCCCAGCTTAACATTATATCCCACTGAAAACTCTGTCACCATTGCTGCTTGGAGATGTAAGTTGGACGTCTCAAAATGCTCCACCTATTATACCCCTAGTCCTATGCTTTACCTCCTAAGCTTTACCTATCTAAGCTTTACCTCCTCCAATGTAGGGGCAAGAAAGGATGACTACATGACAGATTGCCTCCAAAAGAGCAATTTAAAACATTAAAAAGTATATATTATCTTTCCTAGTGTCTGTGGGAGGAGAGTTCCACTGAATACTTTAGGCTCAGCATTGCTTGTGAGGTTGCAGTTAAGATGTTTGCCAGAGCTGCAGTCATCTAAAGACTAGACTGTGGCTGGAGGATCTGCTTTCCCGGTAGCTTACTCACATCACTGGCATGTTAGTGCTGGTTGCTGGCAAAAGTCCTCACTTTCTCTTTACATGGGCCTCTCTATAGGGCTACATGTATGTCCTGACAGCAGAACATTAGGATCCCCCAGCATATGCAGTTTTAGAGACGATCATGGCAACTCTAGTGCATTTTATGACATAGTCCAGAAGGTCTCACATTATTTCTTCCACAGTGTTCTTGTGTTCATACAAACCAGCCCTGTTTCAATGTGGAAAGGGATTAAGTGTGATTGCTAAGAGGTAAGAGTTATTGTGCAAGCCTGGATGTTGACTATTGTGATTGGAAAGGTAAATGTCTTCTTACTTATCAGAGCAAGGATTCACTTCTCTTTTTGTTTTCTTATGCCAGCACTCTCTGACCATCAATGATTGATGAGTAGTAGGCATCTGTGTTACTCAATTTTTTTAACTATAACAAATACATTACATAAATCAACTTATAAAAAGAGAAAGTTTATCTTGGTGCATAGTTTTGAAAGTTTTAGTACAAAAGCAGTTGACCCTATTGCATTTGGGCCTGTAGTATGATAGCACACAATGACAGAAGTACATGGTAGAACAAACACACCCATCTCATGGCTAGGAATGAAAGAAAGAAAGAGGAAAGACTGGGATTTCAAGGGTATATCCAAAAGGACCTGAAGACTTCCCACTAAGTCCCACATCTTAAAGCTTCCACAACCTCCCAAAAGTGCCACCCTAGGGAAAAAGACTTCAATACATGGGCCTTTAGGAGTCACTTAAGATCCAAATGAAGTCTATTCGAGAGTTGTCTGGAGGGTCCTGTGAAGCCCCCTCACTGCAGAATTCCTAATCTCACTCTGGCTCAACCTCTTTTGTCATTTCCGCAGCAACTTCCAACAGCCTTTTCAACAACAGCGGTACCAGCACCAGAGCCTTCTGGGTGGGGATAGGAAAACTGGACCACACTACCTTCTTTTTTTTCCACCAAGCTCTTGGAAAACTCATGTTTACCTGACATAACAAATGTCAACATGTAAGTATTCCACTGTTTTCCCCTCTCCTTGAGCCACTGTCTCTTTCCAATTCTTTTTCCACTAGTTAAACAAGTACACAGCCATAGAAGCAAGTTATAAAGATGGGAAACAAAAGTAATCTAGGCCTCCCGTCTTGAAAACACTATTTTCAGAACTGATTCTCCTGGCACCGCCTCATCTCAGAGGAGAAAGAAAATTGCCCCAGAACCCCAGAGAACCGTGATAACTTTTCCTTCTCTTCAGCTTTCTTTCAGAGACCAAAAAGGCAGGAATGATTAGTGATAATGAGACAGATTTTACTACCTCTTAATAAATGGACCCTATAAAGAGGTTTCTGGCCCCAACACTGGGCTTTTAATTTGCAGATTTCTCTAGAATGGAGCAGTAGTTAGCAACCTTGGTTTTCAGGTTTGCCTAGGCACAAATCAATGACTGCAGGAGAAGTTCCACCTGATCTAAACACAAGTAACATTCAGCGAATCATGTAAAAGAGGTCCATCCAATTTAGAGTAAGATTTGTTGTACCTCATCTTCTCTTTTTCCTCCTATGACATTTCAGAATGTTTCTCTGATACTTGGACAAAGAATCTTCCTTGGCCAAGGAGACTCCTTGTGCAACTTAAACTATAGCAAGTAGAGTGGGTAGGTTGAATCTCAGATAACAAATTGTATAATTCTTACTAGCCATTGGTAAAATTACTGATGATCACAAGACTGCTTTAGATTCAGTGTAAAAGTGAACTTTGATTAATTAGCAATGGTTGCCACAGGTAAGGGTGGGGGAACAGGCAAAGTCATTCTTAGTATTTGCTAACTTTAATCAACGCTCTTCTAATATTTCAGTGGAATTTTTTCATTTAGCTCTCCTTCTGTAGGGAGATTTTTCTAAAACTTATAAGACAGCATGTATGTGGGAACATTTGTCTTAGAAAAACTTTATTTCTGTATCCATTAACACATCAGTGACCATAGTTTTAACTTTCAGAATTTTACCCGAAATTCTTTTAGTTTTTATTTAAGACAGCATTATACATTCTGGGTAGCTTTAGCCTGAATGGTGGGATCCAACTTAAATTAATTCAAGTCACAAGTTTCTAAGATGATGTTCCAATTATTTTACACAAGATTGTAAATAATGAAGCATATGAATAATACCTCCTAAAACAAAGCATTATTTCACCCTGACATTAGTCTGGCATTTGTTTCAACCTATCTCTGAATTCCTCTGAATGGGCAATTTTCTATAAATTTGAATTCTAGGGGAAAAAAATCATAAAACTTTCCCTTAAATGATTAAAGAAAATGCAAATTTTATTATAGTTAGTTGTAAGCAATCTAGCAAGTTGGGTGGCTAAAATATTGGAACCTAAATTTATAAAATTTAAGGGGAAATTCTATTTCCCAAATTTGGAGGGAATTCTATTTTTCTGTCAATTGTAGTCAGAATCAGATAATAATTCTGTTACAGTTTAGATCCAAAATGTCTCCCAAAGTCTCATCTTTTCAGAGGTGGAGCTTTTGAAAGGCAACTGGATCATGGGAGTTCTATTAATCAGTAGATTGATTCATTGATGAGTTCATAGCTGAATGTACTGTTAGAAGGCAGAGACTGGTTGAAGGAGGCTGGTAACAGGGCATGACCTGAAAGGGTGCATTTGTGTCCCTGCCTCTCTCTCTCTCTCTCTGTCTCTCTCTCTCTCTCTGATTTTCCTGGCTGCTATGGGTTAAGCAGCTTTCCTCCACTGTGCCTTCCACCCCGACCCTTCAGCCTTGCAGCCACCCCACTGAGGGTTGAACCCTCTAAAACCTTGAGTCAAAATAAACCTCTTCTCCTTAAATTGTGGGTCTCAAAAGTGTTTTGTCCCAGCAATGGGAAAGCTGACCAAAACAAATTTCACCTTCAAAATAAGCCAGTTCAGGCCAGGGATTTAGCTCAGTGGTTCCGCTGCCTGCCTTACAAGTGGAAAGTTTGATTCCTAGTACCTAAAAGCCAGTTCACTTGAAAGCAACATAAAGATAAAGAAAAGTATTTTCCTTTCCCTTCTCTACTTCTTCTCTTGTCATTCCTGGAAAAAGGGGGTCTTTGATAAGAGATGAGTACTGAAATAGAAAAACTTATCTGAATTAGGTCATGAGAACTTATTGAGAGTAAGGTTTGTTTCTCCACTATGAAGACTGAATGACTAACAGCTACTCTTTTGACACACAGCACCATTCTCCCAGGACAGAGTCAGGGATTATTGTCATGCAGCCATTTCTCAGATGGAACCTGAATATCAGACTTGGGGGGAGAGTGAGCAGAAATGTAAAAAGAAGCTAGAAAATATGAGGAGGAGTGGACAAAAGATTATCACTAGTAAGAGAAGGGTCTCCCTGATATGTAGCAGTTGCACATTCTGTGAAAACTTTACAGCAACCTGATAGAATAAGTACACATATGTGCGTAAAACCACACATACACATTTTGAACCATTCTTTGGATTCTAAATATGTTGTCAACTAGAAGAAAATGTGATTTCTTCCTTTCATTTAAGCATGTATATCTTTTCTTCCAAATATCACAGGTGTTCTACAAGAAACCAATATTGTAGGTTTCTTGAGGCCTGAAGTTGATGTTGAAGTTGATGTTGAAGGTACACCTTCAATGAGTCCCACTTAGCTATAGTCTCCACTCATTTTTTATTTGCTTGCTTGGTTGGGTTGGGTTTTGTTTGGATTGGTTTGGTGGTTTTTACAGGGCTGTGGATTCAAACCAGTGTCTCAAACTTAGGAACCCCAGTCTGCACAGAATTCATGGACCCCTTCAGTCAAGAAGACAAATATGAAAACACTCCTGAAATAGTGTAAAGTTCTTATTTCTATATCTTATTCTCAAGATTTTGAGAAAAAGAAAGTATCAATCAACTCCTTGCTATATCCCTCCATCTACCAGCCATCTGGGGCATGGGTGAAGTAGGTGAGTGCCCTATGAGACTGAACTTTTCTTCCTCACATCATTGTCTTTTAAGGGTCATTCTTCTGAACAGTCACAAATTATCAAAGACTGTGTCTATACAATAATGAATTAACAAAATTGGAAAATAAATCCATCAGTTGAAGCCCTGTCTGTTTTTCCAAATTAGCCAATATTTTTTCTCACTAAAATTGCTAAACTGTTTCTTTTGACAACAAGAAGACACTGCTTGAAAGTGAGTTGGCTTTGTTCAGCAACTTGATGAGTTTACTAGAAGCCTCCAAAAGGAAGGACAATCAGCATAGATTTCAAACCTATCCTCCCATTGAATTAGCTCCTTATAACTTGTATAGGAATGAGATACAATCCTGGTGATCAGAGAGCATATAGGAAGTTTTTCCATGTTATAGAAGAAAAGTGTAATAATATATTATGTGTTAGAGACAGTGATAAAAAGATATCTTTCATTAGCCCCATTCTGACGCTGCACTATTTGAGAAGCATCAACTACTCTCAGTGGGAAGAAGCCCAAGAATTGTGACCAGTCATTAATCAACACTTGCTGAAAGTTATCTCTGAAACCAGAATATGAAAGGAGTTTCTGTGTGGGAAAGGGAAGACTCAGCCTGACCTCAAATTGCTTGCAATTTCTTGATCCAACACAGGCAAAATGAAATATTACAAGGGAGGAATGCAAGGCTGTATAACCTTCACATAGATGTAAGCTCCATTCTTCACTAGAAATTTAGCTTTGTGTGCAGGATTGTTGACTATCATGGCCTCTGGTGTCATGCACTGTAAGAACTCTTCACTGTGCAAAACAGACATGGCTTCTATTTGTCTTCAGCTCTGTTACCTTGGTCTTCACTTTCACTTACATTACTTTTTATTTCTCCTCACAGTGCCCAAAGTCTGTCTTTGTGACAAACTGACAAACAGGTTATGACAATAAAACCTGTCACTATATCACTGGAGTGTGCTCTACACATTCAAAAGCATTTTATGTTTGTAGTTCTATGTGATACTCTGAATAAGCATTTGAAAAAAAATTATCAGTGATCCCATTCCACATGTGAGAAAGTTGAGTCTTAAGAACATTGTTCATTGTTATGAAAACTGGCTGAGCAATACAGTTACTTAGGAAGATTTTTTTTAAAAAGTTAAACTAGTAGACAGAGCTGCCCCTGAAGACTGAATGGAGCTGCTCTCTTGGTCCCTGACCATCTCCATGCTTGTGGATTCTGTGTCTGCCAGGTCATGGGCACCTGGCAACTCTGAGTCGGTTCTACATTTTGTTTCCTTTTGCACAGGGCAGAAGAGGCATCAGTGGACAAAGCTAATTCCAGGGGACAAAAGAGATTATGCAGGAAGCCCCCACCTGGCCGCGACCATCTCCAGATGACTCTGTGTATTGCTTCCCATTACCACAAGGCAGTAGAGGCATGGAATAACTAATCGATTTTATCCTAGACTAGGCCAATGGCCAAGGAGAGAAGGTAAGCCTGGAGGACCAGCAGACCCAGGGAGAAAGTACAGAACAGACCAGCAGCTTCAAGGATTCCAGTGTTACCCTCTCAAAGTGACTGGGTAAAAATGACTGCCAGATTGCCTCTTACCATCTACTAAGCTAAAATCAAAATGAATCAAAGAGTTAAATGTTAAAATAGAAACACTTAACCAGCCGAAAGATAAAATAGATAAAACTGTTGAAGTCATAATCATAGGCAAGGAGTTTCTAAACAGAACCCCAGTTGTACAAGAAACATTTATTGAAGGTATTTCTGGGTACCAAACTGATCTTTAAGGTGCTAAGGTCTAACCAATTTAAGGGTGTTTTCCTGGAACTATAAACTGGGAGAAATAAGGATTGCAAACACCAACTGATACCTATGCTGCAACATTCTGTTTTGCCAGATGCACACTTTGATGTATTATAGCAGGAGTTAAAGCCTGTGAATCAAACAGAGGTGCAGAATAACTGCAAGAAGACAGAACGCCTCCTAAGTGAAGACTGACAACTGGAGGAATTATCATAACTAAGGAAAAAGTCACTGATAAGAAGGTTGCCTGACACAGAGGCTTGCAAAAGGGCTAATCACAGAGACTAATTTTGACTACAATTAACTAAGGGAGAGAGAGCTTCAGCTCAGGAATATGAAGAGATTTATGTTACCAAACATCTCCATGGAAACATCAGACATGCAGGACCTACAGCCACATCAGGATTGGCAAACTACAGTCCATGGGCCAAATATGGCCAAATCCTATTTGACAAAATAGGTTTTACTGAACCACAAGCACCTTCATTTTTTCACTCATTGTCTGTGCAGGTTTTGCACCACAGTATCAGAGTTGAGCACTCTTGACAAAAGTCTGATGAACCACAAGGCCTGAAATATTTACTATCTGGCTCTTTACAGAAGATGTTTCCAAACTTCATAAAACTTAATTATGCAATGAATCGCCCTTGCTCTGACTCCACGCTCACTAAGCAAACTTCTGCTTACAATTTTTTTTTTTTTTTTGGTACTGGGGATCGAACTTGGGACCCTGAACTTGCAAGGCAGGCACCAGAACCACTGAGCTAAATCCCTGGCCCTTGCTTGTAATTTTTTCCAGGTATTACACCAACAAAGGAGAGAACATCTCCCTTATTAGGTTATTTTTAGTAGATTTATATTCTAGGTATTGGAGATTTTTAATATACTGTCTGTGATCTGGCTTTACATGAATCATTCTCATGAGTAATGATTCTTTTCTAAATTTTCTTTTCCAAAGAAATCATTTTCCTGAACTTAAAGTTCCTAAACTGAACCTTTGTGGTGGGTTTGGTCTTCCTGTTATATTGCATTCTTAATCATTCTTACGGTGAAGGTCTTGGGTGGCTAAATGAAAGAGGTGCACTTGGGTCCAATTCTGCATTTCACAGGCATACATTTACTTTGATATTCACAAGAGCAAAACTTTGAGTTCTACTGCTTTGTTTCCACATGAGTAGCAAAACATTCTATATCATTGTCCTTACCACTGCTTTATGATTATGTTCCAAGTTTGATTTTTACAGCTCTTTGTCTTATTTTTAACTTGGCTTTGCCTTTTTATCTTTTTTAATATTTTCATTTGTATTTTATATTGTTATTATTCAGATGGATAGTATTTTATGACAAGTAGGCTATAACATCTTAACCAAAAATGTCTTTTGACAGCCTCCAACAGGATTTTTTAATTTGATTTAATTGACTGGACACCTCACCATTCATTGCACAACCAACATATATTGAACACATACTATATTGTAGGTAAGGTACTATTTTACACTTTGAAAATTCAGAGGTGACATGGAATACCTTTGCTGCCCCATGGAGTTCACAACTGAAAATGAACTGACGTGTTTGAAAATCCACATCAAAGACTGAATAAGATTGCCAATTTGATGATTTCTCACCTCAGGTTCATTGCTACCATAACAAAACTAATCTTTCCCCTTTAGTGAAAATTTACAGAATTTCTTCATGCATAATAACCCACCCAACCCATTGAAGTTTACTTATAAACTAGGTTATTGTCTTCTGATTAATAATGTTTTAAATGCATAGATTTTCTATAATAGCTTAGATAACATATTTACAAATGAAAGCTTTGATAACCAGTCAGAAATAGTTATAGTGAATTCTTATGTCCCTTGCAATGACTTTGAGGAGGATATTAACATTTGCATTCTATTACTCAATTTATTACATTCTACTTTGGAAGTGGGGGAGATAGCTAGGGATTGAACTCCAAGGCCTTTGCACCAAGCTATATCCCTAGGAGATCTTTAATATTTTATTTAAGACAGTCTTGCTAAGCTGCTATATTGTCCAGACTGGGCTTGAATTTTCAATCTTCCTGACTTAGCCTTCCAGAGTGCTGGGATTCCAGACATGCACCTCCATGCCTGCTGACATTCTACAAATTTTGGGAAACAACAGACATCTTCCTCCCAGTGTTCAGTATTCTTGAGCAAGGTGGGGCTGTGTGTGGCTTTCCCTCAAGTCTTAGGCATGTCTTTTGTGTATCCATCTTTTCCAGACATGGTCTCTATCCCACTTTCAGCTTCTCTTCAGGCCACTCATAAACCTTGCCTCCCAGTCACCACTGATTTTGGCTCATTGCTGGCCTCCAGTATATCATATTGCATCTACAAAGCAGTAACTTGGTTTTGGTGTTTTTCATGGTTTAAATGGTCTTGGTGGCCATTTACTTTGCAGCCTCATTCAGAACATTCAGCAATAACTCTTCAAATTCAAAAAGAAGCATGGTGAGCCCTAATGGAAATATAGCTGAATCTGACATGATCCCCTCTAGGATTTTTTTACATAAAATAATGCAAAATCCTTAGTTATTAAATCACAACTTTAAGCAAAATGCATGGAATTATCTTTGGCAAGAGTTTAGAAATTATGAAATTATTAATAATAACAATAGCTGCTATTAAGACTTATTAGACACCTACAATGTTCCAGGACTCTGTACTCAACATTTCATGTGCACTTTCTAATTTTCTCTTTACAATAATCTTAATGGATACTAATGCTCAGTTACACAGATAAGGAAAGGAAGGCATAGTGACATTAATTAGCATGCTGTATTCACAGATCTAGTAAATACCTTGCTGAGACTTAAATCCCAGTAGCCTGGTCTGTAGCCTGCACACTCAGCCAGAACATTGCACTGCTTCTGAACCTCAGTTTTGACCAAAAGAACATGGTTAATATACTAAAACACACATTCACACACAGGTGCTAATGTGTTTGAGGGAAGGTGTAAAGCTCACTATTCCACTCCACAACCAACCTTCATCATATTTCTGAACTTCTCCTTCAAGCAAGATTTCAATAGCAGGGGAATTTTTCCATGTTTGAAATTCACATCTGGCATCTCTAAAACATGATGGATTCATTTATTCATACAAAAAATAGTTGCTGAACTCACGCATTAGGCTCTGTGCTGGGTGCTAGGAAAGCAATAAGGAACCAAATAGACACAAACCTTCCTCCCTTTGTGGAGCTTAAAATATGGCAAGAAGGCTGAAGAAACAAGTTACATACATTATGATACAATCATATTCATATGAGGTGCTCCCAAAAGAAAGGCAGTATGCTAACAGCGGTTTTAGCCAAAAGATGACATTCCTCCTGGGCATGAGTGTTGAGTGCAGAGTGTGAGAAGACAAGACTCTCCTAAATGTAGGGCCTTTGGGGAAGAGGAGGAGGATGCTGAACAAGTGGAAGGTGGGGAGGAGTGAGCACAATGCAACCACAGCAAAGGACCTGAGCAGAGACAGAAGGATACCTCTCAGACCGTGTCCCCTCCAGCACTTTTAATTCATGTGGAATTAGATTAAAAGGCCATAATTCACCTTAATTTTTCATACTCTGAACACTTTTGCTAAAAATACTAAAATTGAACTACCTTGGAACTGTTTTGAATATCTAAATATAATGGTGAATCTACTGACTGAAATTTTCATTGATATTTATGAATAATTCCAATACCTTGTTTAGTTTGGATTGAGATTACACAAACAATGTTATGATATATAACATGAAAGAAGGAAAAACAGAAAAAAGAATTTAAAAATAAAAAATTAATACCCATATCTCAATCCAGAAACAAACAATATATTCTAGAATGTTTTCATATATTATTTTTTCTATAGCTATTTTACAAAGATTATATTGTGGAAATGATTTTGTAATTTGATACATTTCTTTTAAAATAATGGTTTTACTTTTTATTATAAACTCTTTGTTAACATTAATAGTCGCACAGAACACACCGAATAAGCCGGCTGCAGACAGGCAGGTCTGCCCATGCCCTACCTAGGTCCCCAGTCCTGCGGAATACGCCAAATCAGCCCAATGCACACAGGAAGGTCTGTGAATGCCCTACCGAGGTCCTGAGTCCTGCGGAAGACACCGAATCACCCTGCTGCAGGCAAGCAGCCACCTGGTTCCACACTACAAAGGCACAGAGGACACCAGACCACCAGACCAAGGTACTGAGTCCCACTGCTCCTGGTCCAGAGGAAGGGGCTTCCAGGTCACCATCCCTCCCACTGGTCCCAGCACACAGGAAAGGGCCTTTGGGTTACCATCCCTACCACTGCTCTCGGCCTCTGTCCCACCTCACCTAGCTCAGAGGAGGTAATCCATGCAGGAGCTAACAGCCCCATGCCGCAGTTGAAATGGGAAAACATGTAAATAAGGCTCAAAACCAGACTTCCAGATCACCTACAGCAACCCCAAAGGGAAATGAGATGGAACA
>NW_004624737.1:986262-996789 GCF_000247695.1 Heterocephalus glaber | reverse complement strand
ATTCTGCTGTGTAGACTTTCAGTGGAGTTTTTCATGTCCTGGAAATCTATTTGCATCTGTTTTATGGATTCCATTTGTTTCTTATGTTGCGATTCTATCGTGTTTCTCAGCTCCTCTCTAGATTTATTAATCATGTCTTTCACTAGGACCTCAATTTCTCCTGTTATCTGAGAAATTATTTCTGATTTCATTTTTTGCAGATCCCCTTTTGTTGCCAGTTCAGTGGGTCCAGGTAGTTGAGTATCGAGTGTTTCATCTCATTTCCCTTTGGAGTTGCTGTAGGTGATCTGGAAGTCTGGTTTTGACCCTTATTTATGTGTTTTCTCATTTCGACTGCGGCGGGGGACTGTTGGCGCCTGCACGGATTATGTCCTCTGAGCTGGGAGAGGTGGACCAGGAGCCAGGAGCAGTGGTAGGGATGGTGGCCCAAAAGCCCTTTCTTCTGGGCTGGGAGCAGCAGGAGGGATGGTGGCTGGAGAGCCCCTTCCTCTGGACCAGGAGCAGTGGGACAGCAGCTCAGAAGCCCCTACCTCTGGGCCAGGAGCGGCATTACTCAGTACCATGGTCTGGTGGTCCTGTGTCCTCTGCATCTTTGTAGTGTAGAACCAGGTGGCTGTACAGAGGAGGAGGGGGGTGTCCAGTGGATTGTTGCCGGGGCGCAGGCTGATTCAGCGTGCTCCACATGACTTGCAACCGCAGTAGGGTGTGAGCAGACCTGCCAGACAGAAAACTCTTGACACTTAAAGTACTGTAATCATCCAATACCAATAAAGGACAACCAAAAGAAAGAGGAGTAAAAAAATGAAAACAGAATAAAAATAAAAAGAGAAACGACAAAAAATCAACCAGAAAACCCCAACCTCAACAAATTGGCAAGGTTATTATAGCTACACTTGCCAAAATAAGCAAAGAAATAAGAGTAACAACCTCTGCACAGCTGTTACAGCAGTAACCCAGTTCCACACATTTCCCTCTCCACTGGTGTCTCTGTTTTCGATTAGCCACACAATTTCCTCCCGTGAAGTCAACTGCCTGTCTGAAGCCTTGGGGACTGGTGCTTCCTCCTAACTCTTGTCCAAGGTTAGGGCTCTGGGAGTGCCTCCTTGCAGACCTCTGTGGATTGAATTATCTTGGTCAATTGTGGAGTGCAAATATCATAATCTTCTCTGTGTCTTCCCTTCACTTTTTTTTTTGAGAGAGAGGGTCTCACTATTAGTTCAGGCTGGGCTTGAACTTGTATACAGCAGGCCTCAAATTTATGGCAATCCTCCTGCCTCAGCTACCTAAGTGCTAGGACTACAGGCATTTGCCATCACCCTTATTTTCCTTACATATTTTATGTCTAAAAGCCACTATCCCAGGCTCTGATCACCATTATGTTTCAGCTTCAACCACAGAAAACACAAGAAGGTGCTCTTTCTCTCTCCTTGCACCTAGGAGTAGTGCTGTTGCACATTGCTTTCTGATTTTTGTCACAGAACTGCATTTCATTTCCTTCTTCACTTTTCCACTAGCCATTACTGAGTGTGCTCTCTCTCCATGGGAGGCTGCCAATAATCACCGGTGGGGGCTGGGGATTTAGCTCAGTGGTTCCGCCTCCTGCCTTGCAAGTGCAAGATCTGAGTTGGATCCCTGGTACCAAAAAATCATCATCATCATCATCATCATCATCATCATGTGTGGAATGCTGAATGTTCCACATCCTGCATTCCCATTTTATGTGGGGGAAATAGGGAAATGATGAAGATTGATGATGAAGATGATGAAGATGATGATGATGATGATGATGATGATGACAACTGAGTTGGGAGAACCTTCTCTCTCCCTCAATGCCTCACAGCCTCCCCAACCCCCTAGTTCTGGGGACAGGAGTGATGGTGCATGGCAATGAAGTTTTAACCCATTCTGTTTTTGGTTTCTTTGGGTCCCTGAGTTGGAGTTGTTTAACTTCACTATGCCCAGTGAGAAGGATAGCTTGACTGTGAGCTTATTTAATAATCCAAACTGTTTCTGAACAGCCAACTTCCTCCTTCCCTCAGTCAGCTCAGCCCTTTCCCAAAATGGTGTAGGCCCCAGAACTAGGGTGGGGGTGGGGTACCGTGATCCAGGCATGAACCAATATTTGCCCTAAACACTGTATTTTAGTCCAACAGGGTTGTCTTACTATTGTTATTATTAATAACAATAAAATTGTCTTTGTTAGGGGGTCCTTCTCTCTCCCTCAGTGTCTTAACCCTCACCACCTCTGGGGACAGGAGCACTGGTATGTGGCTATAAAATTTTACCCCGTTCTATCTTTCTGTTTCTTTTAGCCTCTGGGTTGGAGTTATCTAATTTCACAGTGCCCAGTGAAGTGGATAGCTTGACTGTGGGTTTATTTAATAATTCAGACTGTCTCTAAGGAAATGCCTTGCTCTTTTTCTCAGCCCAACCCTTTCCCAAGATGGCATGGATGTTGGGATTGGAGTGGGGACAGGGTCCTGTGATCTAGGCATGAACTAGCTTCTCCTTTCCCACCCTCTAAATTCTGGATTTTAGTTCAAATAGATTGCCTTTTCTTTCATCCTCCTGTTTTCAGACTCTGTCTCTTTCACCCCTGCCTCAGAATAGCTGCTTTTCTTTAGCACTGAATTGGAGCTCCTCACCATACTCAGTGCCCTCTGGCTCCCCTTGTGTGACTTTCTCTAAATTTTTCCCTAAAAAACTGTTGACCTCTTCAATTGATTCTTTTTTTATAGCAAGAATCACACCAATTTCACTGAGCACCTATTCTCTCTACTAGCAGTGTTGTTGGAATATCTGGTAAGTGAAGAGTAAGTTGTGCTAAATGATGTTGTTCTTAATTAGTATATTCTTCGTAGTGAAGTTTTATATATTTTAGCTTGGATATTTCACAGATTGTCATTTTAGCTTCATTCCATAGTACCTGTTCTTTGACAAAGAAGCCCTTTTAAGCAACAATTCTGTGCCAAGCACATTATTTCAGTGGGTTTCCAGTGATTATTACTACTGTAATTGATTTCTGCTGCTGACCAGTTGCAGTTAGGTCAAACTTCAGAGTAAAGGGCACAGTTCCCTTGTACAGTATCCTCACTCTAGATGCCAGCCACATGTTAGAGGTCCTCAAGCCACTTTTGACCAACCAGTTACAAATTTAGAGTTTCCATTACCCACTCAGGTTTAATAATTTGTTGTAAGTGACTTACAGAACTCAAAAAAGAGCTGTACTTACATTATAGTTTTATTATAGTAGAGAGAGACAGAGGGGGGCGGATCAGAAATAGCCAAAATAAAAGACATGGAAGGCAAGATCTGGGAGCATCCCAAATGCAGAGTTCCTGTATCTCCTCCCTGCAGAGTGAAGATATAGTATCCTCTTGTTGGGTCAAGATATACCACCAATCAGGAAAGTCATCAAGTTCTAGGAATCCAAAGTTGTTATTGGTATTTCATAGTATGTGTATAATGACTTAAGTCATTGAGCTCATGACTGAAATCAATCTCCAGCCCCCTGGAGGTCACTGGAAGTCAGACTGATATTATATGGCTCAAAGCTCCAAGCCTCTGATCTCACAGTTTGTCTTTCTGATATTATCAGCCCCTACCCTGAAACTATATAGGGTCTACCAAGAGTTGCCTCCTTAGTATAGACTAAGGTGTAGTCAGAGAGGCCCATGGTATGTAACAAAGATACAAGGTATGATTGAAAAATAGCATGTGTATTTACATTTTTAGAATGTATTACAGTAAAAGATACATTGCTATTAATCTCCCTTAGAAAAACTCTCCCTCACTTCACACACTTATCCCAATATTCTTGCCACTTTCTGAAGCAGTTCTGGAAGTCATTTTTCTTAAGTGATTTGCCTGCCTTCATTTCCTGAACAGATTCAAATCATTTGCCTTTCATGGTCATTTTGACTTTGGTGAAGAGCCAGAAGTCACATGGTTCCATTAAACAAGGTGGATGAAGACAGACTGTGTTGTTTTTATAAGCCTGCCTTTCCATTGGATGTCACTCAGCAGCAACATTCACTGTATTTTTTTATCACACCTCTTAACAACAAGAAAGAGGACTTCCAGAACTGCTTCAGAAAATAGCAAGAACAATGGGATGTATTCAAAGCAAGAGGGAGTATATTGAGAGGAATTAGTGGCAATGTGTCTCTTACTGTCACAAACATTTTTATTTAATCATTAACCACATTTTAAATCATTCCTTGTATACTTATCTCTCATGAAATTCCAGGATTTAAAAGCTCCCTCCCAGGAACAGGGGACAAAGACCAGCCAGTTTCTTGATAGAATAATTATAACTCTTTGTGAAATAAAACCTTAGGAATGACTCCTTTAATTAAGAAAGCTAGATAAAAGCAGAAAGTCTGTGATTAAAGCCAGTGGTTACTGTTTTGTATCATTAAGTGAAAAATGAAACATCCCACCAAAAAAACAAATAAAATTGAACCATCAGAAATTAAAGTCTCCTCTGCTCCCATTCCTGCCTGCCAGGAGACATGTGGCCTCCCCGCACCAGCCAAAGGACATTCCATGAATCCAGATTCATGTGGCAGAGGCACCTGGGACCAGACAGCCATTGCTATGAGCTCAAGAAGATGGTGCAGTGGTGAGCAGCAGAGAGAGGGCCTCTCCATGGCTTGGTATTGTTGAAAATTGAAGCCCACTAGGAGAGCAAAGACAGAGCGGACTGTAGCAATTGATGAGTTGCTGGGACCTACACTTCCTACGAACCTGGACCTGCTACAGGGAAAGGGCAGCTCAAACCTGTAAAACAACTTTGTAGAGTTCTAACCTGCAAGAGGTCAAGGAGCTCAATTCTGTCCTCGCAGCCGGAAAGCAGCCTGAATCTCACCAGACTATACCTGCCTCACTGAAATTGAGGGACTCGGCTCTGCACACTGTTGCCCACATTGTATAGCAGCAATAACAGAAGAAGACCTTTTTTTAATTTTTCTTTTTCTTTTTATTCCTTTCTTCTTTACTCTTATTTCTCTTTACTTCTTCATTTCTCTCCTTTCTTATGCCTGTTTTTGTCCTATTCTATTATTTTATTGATTTTTCTTATTGTTAAAAGAGTGTGAATACAGTTTCTAGTTTTCTTGTTGCTGTTAGTTTGTTCTGTTCTTGCTTCTGTTCCTTTCTTTGCTCTTTTCCTCCTGTCTTCATCAGTTTCCAAAAGTTTGTGTGATCCTCCTGTGTCCTCTAGCTCTACTTATAAACTCATCTTCTATCTTTCTATCCTCCCTCAACTCATTCTATGTCTTCCTCCCACAGGGTAAAGGCACTATATTGAAGGGCTTACTAACTCAACATATTTCTGGTTGGTCCTTGATTTTGATATGCAACCACAAGTCTAGTTCATGCAGTTAAAGGTTTCAGGATAATAGCTACCACAATTTGTCATTTTCTAAGCTGTGTTTGATGCTGTTGTTGCTGCTGATTGCATTAGTTTGGCCAGGGTGACGTGATTGCTTTAGTCAGTTGTCTTTACTGGTATACCAAGACTGAGATTGCTTAAAGGCCATTACAGTCTCAAAATGCAAAGGCCAGCAAGCTATACCAGGAAGACAAGAAATAGCCATCACCTAAGGACTCTAAATGTTAGTGATAAAAATATTTGCAATAAGCAAATTACAAGTAGCAAATGAAACCAAAAGTTTCAACAATAACAAAAAATAGAAATGAGAAGGCACTTAAACAAGATGCAAACCCAGACAGACTTTCAGATCACCAAAGGAAAATCCAGGGGGTGATATGAAACAATCCAAAACTCAAACACCTGGACTTCCTGAACTGGCAATGAAAGAGGATCTAGAAAAAATGAAATCAGAAATAATTTCTCAGATAACAAGGATGGTCACCATACTGAATGACATGATTAATAACTCTAGAGAAGGCACAGATAAAAGAATACAGAAGTTCAGGAACATGATGGAATCCCAAAATAGGAAACAAATAGAATCCATAAAACAGATTCAAATAGATATCCAGGAGATTAAAAACTCCATTGAAAGTATACACAGCAGAGTGTGCCAATGTGAGGATAGAATATCAGATATAAAAGACAGGATTGTGAATAGTGATGAGGAAAGGAAAGAATTCTTAAAAATAGCAAAGAACCATAAGAAATCAATCCAGCAGCTGCTAGATGATGCGAAGAATAATAACATAAGACTGATCAGAGTCAATGAAGAAACAGGAGATAGTGCAAATGATATTAAAAAAAATTGTTTGCCCTATTTCTCTCTCAGTGAGTCTGCTGTTCATGTAGAGGAAAGCTATTGATTTTTGTGTGTTGACCTCATATCCAGAGGAAAAGAAAGAAGGGAAAGGAAAAACTGTGGAAAAGGAAAAAATGGAAACAAAGTCTTTGTAAATAGGGATGGGTGAAGGTATTGAAGGGAAGACAGGGGAATGGGGAAAAAATAAGAACCAAGATATGTCATGTATAGATACAAATTCCCAACAACGAATGTCATCACATAGTATACATAAAATTTACTAGTAAACTTAATGAATTTTTAAAAAGAAATTAAAAAGTGAATGGCACCCATGTCCCTAAGCACTATTTGCAAGGTTTTTGTAGAAATCTTGTTGTATAAACAAATAAAAATAATAGTATTCTGTGCACTTAAAGGGATGGGAAAGCACTAAGGAATTAGAAAGCCTAGGAGAACAAAAGGACAGAAGTGGGAAAAGTATTTCTTGTATTTGGACTCAAAAAAAGCTTATAATTTTAAAATATCCTCTTTTTGAGCATGCAAATATATATCATGTCAGATAAATTTTATAATGTAAAGCTGTTACATACAGTGTAGTCACATCAGTATTTGTCCCCATACTTGTAGAATTGATAGGTTGGAATAAATTAATGCCATCAAGGGAGCATGGCAAGGCTGGCATGAACCCCATATTTGCCAGATAGCTCTTGATCCTCCAGTAGTCATGACCGTATTTTTAACATGGAATCATGACTTTAAGATTGTAACCAGCCAAGGTACTTGCAGGAGGCAGCACACAGGTAAAAACTCAAGATTTGAAAGAAGCATTTTAGAATATACCAAAAATGAGTCAGGGAAGTTGGTTAAGATTCCACAAGCATGTAGAGCCACAAAAGTAAGAAGAAAAAAAAAATACTATTGAGTATGCCAGCATGTAGTTTAGGATGATCAGAGTTCTTAACACATTCAAGGGAAAGTAACAGTTTAAAAGCATAGAAAAGGCAATAATTACATGAAGAATTTGAAAGTAATATGTGTCTGGTTAAGAAAATGGCAATCCCAATCACGTGTGTGTATATATATATATTAATTATATACACAAGGTAGAAAAGTGGTATTTTAGTCAATTCAGTCTTCTTTAACAAAGTGCCTAAATGGGCATTGTTCGTGTCTCATGATTCTGCATGTTGGAAGTTCAAGATCAAGGTGCCAGCATGACTAGGGTCTGATTGTGCATTGTCATCTTCTGTGTTCTCATATGATGGAAGGAGTCCAATAGATTTCCTAAGGGCAAAAGATTTCCCATTTCTCTGCAGTCCATTTTATAAGAGCACAAATTATATTCATGAAGATCCTACTCTCGCAACCTACTTGCCTCCCAAAGCCTTCACTACTTTATTCCCATCACAGTGAGGGCTAGAATTTTAACATATGAATTTGGCAGACACAAGAAAATCCAAACATTCTATGCTTGGACCTCCAAACTTCATGTCCTTCTCACATGCAAAATTCATTCACCCATTCAACCCTAAAAGCGTGAACTTATTCCAACATCAGGGCTAAAATCTAAAGTCCAATATTTTTATCTAAGTATTAACCAAAGTCAGATATAAGTAAGAGTCAATGTACAATTTATCTTGATCCAAAATTCCTCACGAACTGTGAAACCAAATAAGTCATGTGTTTCCAAAACACAATGATAAAACAACTGTAGGACAGATGTTCTCATTCCAAAAAGGGGGAGAAAAAAAAAGAAGAAAGGAAGGGGCAACAAATCTGAAGCAAGTCCAAACCTAGCAAAGCAAACTGCATGAGTTCTTAAGGCTTAAGAATAATCCTCTTTGACAACATAATCTGCCCTCCAAGGTGGCTCCCATTTTCCAGCAGACTACTCCCCACATCAGGACTCAGTGGTGGCCCCACCCATGTCAGGGGAAGGGTCGATTCCTTCTGCTAAACAGCCCTGCCTGCCCTCAGGACAGCTTGGTGGGTATTTTTTACTCTTTGAAAGTGAAATGGAAGCAGCTTACTCTCTGGCAAATCAGGTTATCTTTTTCTTCCTTTTGCTACTCTGTATTATCCAATTTTTCTTCAGTGAAAATTTATTTTACATAATAAAAATTTTAATATTTATGAAATATTACAAGTGTCAATTAAGAGAATACCCAGTTAGAAGAAAGAATTCCTTTTATCTGTGAAAGAAAAGTAAATGAATTCCTTTCAGAAAAAAAAAACATCTTTTTGCTTTTTCCCCTGAAAAGTTGACAACTTTGTGTGAAATGCTGATTATCTAGTGAGGATTGATGACCATTTTGTGCCATGTTCAGCCATTTATTAAACTGCTCGCTCACTGATTTATTCAACCACAGATCCAACAGCAATTGAGAGATGACAGCTGAGGCTGAAAGGCAGGGTGGGGTGGGGGGGAGTGTCTTCCACCATTGCTGTTGGTTGATGGAGGCAGAACTGTCTCTGACAGGCTTGCATCAGGCCAGCATATTCCAGACATTGCTCCTCAGCTTGGCAAATGCCAAAGTGTGGGGTTTTTACTGTACTCAAAAGTGATGCAGTCCCGGAAGACTTCTACTTGCTTAATTTGACCCCAAACTGCAAGGGATGCAGACAGCTAATTGATTGATTTGTAACAAGAAGTCCAGCCAAGCAAAGTAGAACATTGCAGTCATTAGAACATTAGTATATGGTTTCCCTTTAGACATACTATATGGACAGCAAGTGAAAGGGTCAAAGAGTTTTAGAAAGCAAATTCTGACAGCTGTGCAGGATAAATTAGAGGACTGTCCATATGTCCCAGTTTGCCTGAGGTGACCCTTGTTGATGTCTGCTTTCTGAATGTTTGATGTTTAATAATACCCTAGTCTCACTCTCAAATGTGTCCTGGTTTGGTTGAAAAATTATATGTCAGCCTAATTGGAGAAGACAGTAATGAGACCTGGGGAATGAGCTGTTAGAAGCCATTGAATGATCTACTGCAGAAATGATGAGAGCCTAAACCTATGCTGCAGAAGTGGGATTAGAGAGAAAATAATTGAGATACAGCACAAAGTAGGTGATAGAACCAAGGATTGCTCTTTGCCAAAGTACTCCATTCTGACAAAAGGCAGAACCCTGAAGAGATGGTTACTTTGCATATAAGACTAGCCAATTCAGGAATTCAAAAGCACAAACCTTCTGGGATCAGGTGAGGTCTTTGCTGTGACTCCATTAAAACCCCACTTCTCCATCTGATGCGTCCTGATTCCTCCTCTTCCTCCAAGAGGTTGATTCCAAGAGCAATACCTGATTAACCTCCTGCCCACACATTTCTTCTTTGGAATCTACCTTCCTGGGAACCAGACCTACACCAGCTGTCATCACATTTATTACAGAACAAAACTGTAACATAATTTGATCTCCTTTCACTATAAAAATGAATTACTAAACATAAGTGCTTAGAAGAGTGACAGGTGACAGGAAATATTCAGCAAATGTTAGGAACAATAACCATAATGACTATATCATTTTCAGTGCTGGACTTAGCATCTGATTGCAAATTAGGTAAATCAGAGAAAACTAAACAATATAGGAGGAGTGATGGCCACATTTATTTTCCCCTTTGATTTTGAAAATGATTGAGATATAGCTGCATTAAAATGATCAAAGTGAAAATATTGATGAACTGTAACTCCAGCAAGTGCACTTGAATACTAAAAGATCCAGAATACTATGACCCACCCTCTCATCTTTGCAGTTTCAAGACCTGTCATAAATGTCCCATCAGAAATACAAGAGAAATGATTTACAAATCAATGCACTACTCTAAATAACTGCTACAAACTGCTCCACAAACTCAAACTGCACATGGTTGTAGTCACATCATTTTACTCTTCCCATTAATACTAAAGCCAATCTTCATTACTACCTCCAATACAACTTAACCCATATCCTTTTTTAAAAGCTGAAAATCTTATGAATGCACTTGAATTAGCCAAGATCTTGGAAATTTTAGACTAATAATCTAACATTCAGTCTGCTTATCCCACCTACCCCATCAAGATAAGATGGTGATGCTGCTTCTGCTTCACTCTTCCACAAGATCACTGATAGAGACAAATTCTAAATCAACCTGACAGGCATATCAAAGGATAATAGAAACACAACTCAATAAAAAAAAAAAGAAACACAACTCATGCAAAAAATAAGTAAATAAACATATAAAGCTTTGTTCAACTTACTAAAATGAGAAAGCTGGTTACAAAATCAATCAGGGTGGAGTCACGCGGAAGACACC
>NW_004624737.1:957646-972473 GCF_000247695.1 Heterocephalus glaber | reverse complement strand
TATACCTAAAATGTACCAATAAACTTAATGGGGGAAAAATTTTTTTAAATAAAATAAAAATAAATGCTATGTAGTGGGAGTTTGAGGATTATAAATGTCTCTCCAAGGGAAACTCATTCCCAGATTAGGCATGCAAAGTAGAAGATGGACTTGGAGCATATTTTTTTATGCCAGAAGGTAAGTAAAGAGTAGATGAATGATGGGAACATGTCAAGAAGTGGCTCCTACTGTTTAAACTGTAGAGAATTTAAGCACCAAATAAATAATGACAGTAGCAAATTACAACCCATTAGCTAATGTAGGAATCAATGGTTTCTTTTTAATAAACTGGCATACATAAATGTAGTAATAAATGTAGGAAAAGTGATCAAAATGGAGAATCGGCCATTGTTGAAGTGAAAGGACATTGACATAATCTTAGAACACTTTCCACAAAATTCTAATTAAGTACAAAAGAAAACCTGATGGAGAAACTTGGCAAACAGCCACATGACCGGCTAGTCAGGGTTCATATCCTCTGGCGGGACAGGTCAATAGAATATCCAATCGTGATGCCTGGAGAAAGATGTTATCTCTGTAGTGTTCCTGCCACAAATGTGTGAAGTGAATCTGGTCCCGAGGAAATATCTAACAGCAGAGAGCCATCCTACAAAGTGACAGCTGCCTTCTTTAAATCCATCAAACACATGGAAGATGGGAAACCCAACAAACTCTTTCAGGCAGAAGAGATTAAATAGACCTGAGAACTAAACGTACTGCAAGTGCTTAGTTGGAATCTTGGACCAGGAAAGAAATCAATATAAAAACAGGCAGAGAGGGAGGGGAAGAGCTGAAGAAAACAGCAATAGGACAAATGCAATCAAATATTTTCAACTGGAAAAACTGAACGATGAGGATATAATTCATTGTTCTGTTCTGACAACTTTTCTGAGCTTGAAATTATTTCAAAAGAATAAAGAAACATTGTCTCACAAATATCATTAAACATTATTTGTAAACATAAATATAAATAAAGAAAGAAGAGTGGTCACAGAGAACATCTCCGACCTCTCATTTCAAACGTGTGCTCCATTGCATTTTATGTTCTCCTGGTATAGGTCAGTGGTTATTATCATTTGAGTAACTTGCTTCTACCTGAGGAAAGAATTTAGCTGAAACCAGTTAATAATCTCACAACCTATGAACTTTTAGCCCTGGGACTATCACTGAGCTTGCATTCCTTGGTGAAATAAATAGCTCAACCTACAAATGGGTAAGAGACTACATCATATTGAAGCTACTCCCTCAAGCTTTAGGGAAACATCTGTGCAGCAACTAGTCTGATGCATTAAACACAAATTCCAGATTCTAATTCCAACCCAGCCAAGAATAGAGTGAGGTGAATGAAGTGCTAAGCATGCAAAGTTCAAGGAGGCATTCTCTCTCCAGCTGCCTTACCCATTTCACTCTGTTCCAACTAGGCTACTGGAGCTTCTGATGCTTACAGGCATGGGGCTTGGGCATGCTTACCAATCAAAACTCCACCAGATGATTTTGATAACCTACCAGAGTTAGCACAGTGTGATTTTCAAGTACAGTCTCAGGTCAGCACCAACAGTGTTATCTGAGAACTTGTTAGATTTGCAAAATCTCAGCCTCTTCCCAGGCCTACTGAATCAAAATCCCTGGTAGTGAGACCAGCAAGGTATGTCATAACAAGCCCTTTAGGTGACTTAGAGGCACATAAATCTAACAACTATTGATTTGGCTTAAATTTCACACACAAAAAAAAATGCTGAAAAGATTTGACCAAAGTCAATCTGTTGGTGGTACACAGAGGCAGAAAAAGAATGGAGCTCTTTTGAAAATAAGGGTAACCTAAACAAAGTGTTGAACACTTCTCTGAACAGCTATTCAATGAGAACTTCTGAAAAAGCAGAGAGAAAATAAAAGTGAACATCAATGCCAAATATCTTCTCAAACTTAAAAATAAAATGTTTCAAAGGTAATTGGGCCAGTATATTCAACACAAAGATTTCTCTTGAAAGAAGCAAATTAATTAACATTTCTGTTTCTGTCCATAGAGAGAATTATCTGTCCCAATACTTACCAGATACTCAGTAGTAGTCAATTCTAGACTAAAGATGAATAAATCATCTATTGATTCTTTTAATGACTCTTGCAACCTGGAATTTTCTTCAGTTGGACTAACCCTGCGGCTGGATGTTAGATAGCTGAGGGTAGCCAGCTAGCCTGACAAACTCTGCTATAATGTTTATGCAGCAGATCCATCTATCAGACAGCCCTTTTTCATCATACCAAATGGTTCAACCCTACCTCTTATTCCAGCCATTGCTGTTGAGCAGGCCCTGCAAGCTTCACTTAGCTCTGTGCAAATATAACCTGAAACCACTTGGAATAAGCTGTGTGGAAAAACAGGAAATTTACTACCAGGAGACCACATTTGGTCAAAGAAAAATGGATCACAATGTTCAGGTCACCTGTCACCAAAGCACCACCAGAGGTTCTCCATTTGCATTTACATAAAAATATATTAGGACTCCCCAAAAATGATTATTATTTTGTGTGGTACTGGGGATCGAACTCAGGACTTTGCCCTTGCCAGGCAGGTGCTCCAAAATTATTTTAGAATCCTAAACATCCCAAATTAGAAGTTAGGGAAGATCCAGGTTTTATGGAGTCTGGAGTTTACACAATTTGGAGGATAAGGGAGTTTTAAGAAACCCAGTGCAAAATTACAGCCACAAAATTGGATAAGCATTACTTCAGAATGATAAAAGCAAGTCACAAGAAGTTATTGGTATCTTGGAGATCCAAGTGCTTTTCCTGTATGTATCCTTAGACTGCTGGCCAGATATTCTTATATAGAAGTTTCCAAAGAAAATCTGTCTTTCCCTTTCCCATTATACAATTTTCATCACCTGGCATTCATAGGCTCTATGCAAGACAAAGCTCTGGGGTTCAAGCAGTATGCTAACATCTATTTCTGATCTTAAGAAATTTCCAGCTACAGTCACACACATTATGATGCAGAAGGAATGTGTTACCTGCAGGTGGAAGATTTCAACCAGAATGAGCTGGTACCACTTTTGGACCAGAAAACAGGTCTCACATAGCACAGCTGACAAAGTCTAGAGATTCCCCTCCAGTCTTCTCCTCCCAGGTGCCCTGGAGAACACACCTCAACCTTCACAAGTGAGTAGTGATAGGACACTCCTGTTTTGCCATGGCCTTCAGCAGGGACATTATAGTGTCTAAGACAGGTCACTAATTTATTGTACAGAACTACTCCCTGCAAGACTTGACATCTGCCGTGTCCAAGAGAAGTCAGCACCATCCTCAGGTGAGTAGTGCTTCTAAGAGGCTAAAGACTCAAACAGCAAAAGTGGAATTGCCATTGGTGTTGTCAATGTGAATTCAGGTAACTAAACATCCCTGATGTCCAGAAAAGCCTTTCCACTCAATGTTTGAGCAAAAAACTCAATCTTATTAATGTTTGAGGATCAGTCACAAATTTTTTTCACCCATCTGTAGTAAATAAGTCAGGCCAAAAATCTAAATACCGCTGAAAGAGGTAATACCTTAATGGTACCTCTGTCATCTTCAAGTATAATCTTAATGACTCTCAGAGTTTAATATGCACAAAAATCACCTGGGGAATTTGTATAAAAATGCAGATTCCTGGGTCTCACTCCCAGAAGTTAGTAGTTTTGGACTGAGATCCAGGATTGTACATTTTTAGTGATCATTCCAAATGATTCTGATAGAAGTCATTGTAAGGCCATACTTCAAGAACCACTACTTTGTTATTTGAATACAGTAAGTTGGTTTTAATAATAATTATCAATAATTCTCATTTATTGAGCAATTTGTCTTCATAAGGGAGCTAGATATTCCTACCTGTCTGGAGCTGAAATTGAAGTTAAGATATTTCTAACTCTAAAGCCACACTCAGTATATTGCCTCAACTATTATATTAAACTGAGGAAGAGGGACCAATTGGGGAGCGAGTTTGAGAGTATAAGGGCAGAGAGGGGCTTCTGAGAAGAGAATGAAAATAAATACCAGACACAAATTTGTCTGACTTTGGACACTTCTTACAATCAGCTTTCTTTACCTCAAACTGTGAAAAACTAAATAGGAGCTATGAGCAAGGAAGATTTTATAACCTTTTTGTTGAACATAAATGCAACTTCAAGACAACCTTGACTTGTTATAATTAGTTTCTTTGGATAGGTTAAGTAATTAAACCCCCTGGAGATGTTTTGTGGGATTCCAGAATGAAGTGAGGCATAATATAGGAAGAACATTGCCTGATTTTAGAAGATTTTTTGTTGTATTTTTTTCCAAGGAAAGTGAAAGAAAGCAAGACTGTCAGATTATGTCACAAGTAGAAATTCAATCATATTTTGCCCTTACCTGGTTCAAGGGCCTTCCGAGGCTCTAAAGTACTGTCAACACATACTTTCAGACAAGAATGATGTAACTCTGTGTGTCTTAAGTTGACCTCATCCATTGCCTACCACTTGAGTGGGCAAGTACATTTCTTTCCTATTTATAGATGTGGTTTGTATTAAAACAATTGTTAGGTCCAGCTGATCCTGGCCCAGAGGAAGGGGCTTCTGAGCCACCATCCCACAGCTCCCGGCTTAGAGGAAGGGGCTTCCAGGCCACTGTCCATCCTGCCACTCCTGACCCAGAGGTAGGGGCTTCTGGGTTGCTATCCATCCTGCCACTCCTGGACCAGAAGAAGAAGCTTCCGGGCTGCCATTCATCCCGCCATTCCAGGCCCAGAGGAAGGGGCTTCTGAGCCGCTGTCCCACCTCTCCCAGCTCAGAGGAGGTGAGCCATGAAGGTGCCAACAGCACCCCCTGCCAGGTCGAAATAAGAAAACACTTAAAGAGGTCTCAAAACCAGACTTCCAGATCACCTACAGCAACCCCAAAGGGAAATAAGATGGAACACTCTGATACTCAACCACCTGGACCCCCTGAACTGGCAACAAAAGAGGATCTGGAAAAAATGAAATCAGAAATAATTTATCAGATAACAGCAGAGATTGTGCTCATAGTGCAAGACATGATTAATAAATCTAGAGAGGAGCTGAGGAACATGATGGAATCCCAACATAGGAAACAAATGGAATCCATAAAACAGATGCAAATAGATTTCTAGGAGTTGAAAAACTTCATTGAAAGTTTACGCAGTGGAATGAGCCAATGTGAGGACACAATTTCAGATATAGAAGATAAGATTGCAATTAGTGACCAGGAAAAGGAAAATTGCTTCAAAATTGTAAGGGACCACGAGAAATCAATCCAGCAGCTGCTAGACGATGCAAAGAGGTTAGGTAGAAGCTGTTTTCTCATACAGCCTTTTATACCACATACCTTCTTGTATTGCAGTTGCCTCTCAATTTGTCTATATCCTCGATTGGCCTGTAGGCCCTGTGGTTAGGCCTTGTGTTGGCATGGGATATATATATATATATGTGTATATATATATATATATGTGTATATATATATATGTGTATATATATATGTGTGTATATGTATATATATGTGTATATATATGTGTATATATATATGTATATATATATGTGTATATATGTGTGTATATATATGTGTATATATATATAGTTCATCAATGCATTTCCAGTACTTCAATCAATGCCTGCCATATAGAAATCATTTATAAACATTGTTAGCTTATTAAGTTGTGTAAAGTTAGTGTAAATTAATTCCAGGGCTCAGGCAAAATATGATACAGTCCTTGCGACAGCAGGAGTTCCATTTTCTACTCTCCTAGGAAAACGTCCCTGATCCATAAATATTACAGGATAATTGAGCAAGAGTAAAATGAGTTTGCTGTTCTTGCATATATTATGAAATGTAGCAGATTTACAAGACTTAGACCTGAGAAGTCTTGGGAGAGCAGCAAAGAAGGGAGGTATCATGTATTTGTAATATCTTTGGGGCAGCTGGTTAATTGGGTTCATAGACTTCTTTCAAACTGCTAAGTCAAAGGATGAATATATCCTAAGTCTTTACTTAAATGAAATGTCTCTTCTCTGCTTTGCCCCATGACCTCACAGTATCTGAGAGCCATTATGCTCCTCAGAGTCTGTCCTATCTCAGTAAAGAATGTTCAGAGGGCAAATGGCTTGCTATAATCCCATGAGCAGAGACGGTGAGAAAGGTTACTTGTTAATGTCAAACAGGAAAGTTGTCAAAATTCTTTCTCTTCTGTCCTGCTAACCACAAAGTTTTGCAAGATATTTCTTAGCTTCTTGAAAAGTTATTATTCACCCCACTGGCAGCTACAGTTAAAATAATCCCAATTCTCCTAACCTTTCTTTAGAAGGTCTGTTTAATCAATTTTTATTGCTCTCCTCTGGGCAGTCTCCCAATCTGTTAGATTTTGTTCAATCCCAAATTGGACAGAGCACTTTAAGGGTTGCCTCCCACTTCTCCAGGCTCAGGTAGGGGTGATGTCCTGATGGGCCACTGGCACTGGATACTGCAGGCAAAAACACTTTGCAAAGTCTTGAGCAGCACCCAAAGGAAGGAGATGACAATGAGACTGCACATCTTGTCCTGAGATTCTCCTTCCCAACACTAATGATGAAAACTTGATTCACTTTCCACCTGTGCCTTCAACAAAAATAGATTGTGCAATCACTTTGTGCCATATACTATACTGGGCACTAAGGATACAATGATAAATAAGACAAGCTACTATTCTCTAAAGTAATGGCACTGATATATCCCTCAAAATTGTGGTTGTATGTCCAGAAATATTTCAGATGTTTTTGCATGTGTCATTTCATTCAAGGTTGTAATACATCAAGCCCATACGGCAGATATTTAGTATATAGAAGAAACTGAAGCACACCTACCTAGAGGTGTGCTAAAGAAAAAAATGCGAATTTGGTCAAAATGGAGTTTTATAACTCTAGTTGAGTTCTTCTCGCTTGCATTCAGGATGATGCCTCTGCCTAAAGCATCCAGCTCCCTCATGCTACTACCAGTAATGAAGTGTGTCCCTGACTCTTGCCCCACCTACATTGGGAGGGCACATCAGGGTTCCTTTGCACTATCCTCTGAAAACATGGTTCAACACCCCTCTAACTCTGCTTACATATTCAGGTGTCAGGCTTTGGAGAAATACAAGTTTAGGTTAATGACTAGGATGTTCATAAGTCTGAGAATACAGTAAAAGTTCTGTTTCATTATCATTTTTGAAATTGAGATAATTATACTTACCTCATTTGCTATGGTTTGAATTTTGAATGTCCCACAATGATCTATGTGTTAAAGACTCCAGGGTGATGTTTTGGGGACGTGGTGGAACCTTAAGGTGACGTGTCCTTAGGTCTTGGAGGCATGTCCCTGAAGGAGATTGTGGGACCAGATCTTCTGCCTCTTTCTCCTCTTTGCTTCCTTGCCACAAGGTAAACAGTTTTGCTGTCCTCCACTGTCCAGCCATGATGTGCTCCTCACTACAGGCCTAAATCCAGGGGTCTAATCATTCAGGGACTGGAAGTTCCCAAATTGTGACCCAAGACAGTTAATTATCTCAAGTATTTTGTTATAATGACAAAAAGCTAACTAATACATCACTCTATTGTGATGATTAATGAGCATGCTTCATACAATGCCTGAGTGTTCCATAAATCTCAGTTATTAGTAGTGGTATTGCTGCTACTGCTGCTGTTCTGACAGCACTAGTAAATCAGACCAACCAAAGCCTCTTAATATTTTCCTGGGTACCCTAGAGATATTTGACACCACTCACTAAGAGACTATTTCAAAGTCTTATTTCCTGTAAATATCTTGTCTGACTTTGGATAAACAGCCACCAGAGCCTTGTGGTCCAGAGATTCCCACATATAAATTCACAGAATGTGACAGAGGCTGGTCAAGTAGTGCTCAGTGCTTTCTTGCCTCCTGAGAACACAGCTAGGCTATGTATTTCTGTATTAGTCATCTATTGTTGTAAAATCACTCTAAAATTTAACAACTTAAAACAACAAATGCTTATTATATTACACCATTTCTAAGGGTCAGGATCTGAGTGTGGTTTTCCTGGGCGTTTTTGGCTCAGAGTCTATCATGAGTTGCAAATAAGTCCTCAACTGGGGCTACAGTTGTTTGAAGGCTTGACTGAGTCTGGAGGAGTCACTTCCTCCTCAGTGACATGACTGTTGGCCAGAGGCCTCATCTTGCTGACAATTGGCAAAGGCTTCAGTTCCTCACCACAGGGGTCCATCTCTCCACACAGCTGCCTGATGGTCCTTGTGACATAACAGTGACTTCCCCCAAAGTAAGAAACCCAGGGAGAGGGGTGGGGTGAGGCAAGAAGCCTTTATGGTCTAAATCCCAAAGGTCATACTTTCATTTTTTAAATTTATTATTAGAAGCAAGTCACAAAGTATATCCACACTCAAAAGGAAAGGAATAACTTCTATCTCCTCAAGCATATATGAAAATATTAAAAACCTCAGTGACTATATAGTGATTTTTAAAACACTATATTCATTGGCATCATGTTCTAGATGGAAAGAGAAAGTTATACTAGGGTAGGGCTGCAAGATAGAAGGAGCCCAGGTTCTTGAATGACCTGGAGCAATGTCTCCCTGCTAGCCACCTTAGGCTAGGACAAGAATGAGAAATAAACTTTCATTATATTAAACCACTGAGTCTGGAGAAGTTTTACCACAGTAAGTAGTCTTCCCTAATTCCCTAAGTTTCAAATAAGGGTATACCTTTGTTTTTCAGGA
Organism: Heterocephalus glaber; assembly: GCF_000247695.1. The sequence continues at coordinate 963,691 of NW_004624737.1, read as the reverse complement.
ATATTTTGGCAAAAATATTATTGGGGGTACCCAAATACTGGCTGATTTCTATGCTGATAAAATTAGTACACAGAGCAAGATTTAAAAATCCAAATATCTAGGTTATATTTATTATCCTTCTTGCCACTGGGAATCCCATCCTTTCCTTTTCACAAAGCCCTAAAATGTAGAACTTTCAATTTGTGTTCTTAGACTCACAGTAGCCCAGAGTCCCCAGGTCTTAAGGTCATGTTGGTCTGCAGCTTCTCCCACTACGTCTAATTCCTGCACTCTCAGCCTCTGTTTTATTTTATTTTTTATCTTTCTTTTTTAGCCTCTGCTTTATTGAGTAACTCCCCCAAAAGGTTTTGATTCAACCAACATCAAAGCTCTATATTTTCCCTCCAGAAGCCTTGGAAGAAAGAAAGTGTATTGGTTCCCAGAGTGACTTGCTAATAAAGAGAAGATTTTGTTCCATTGAGTTTCCCTGCTCAGTTCTGTACACTTTGAAGAGCATGTAGAAATCTTAGTTGCTTCAAACTTGGATTTGCAACTGTTAAGCTATGGCTCCCTTAATGTACTGATTTTTTGCAAACTAAAAAACTTGCTTTTTATGTTTCTTTGAAAGAAAACAGTATACTTTATCAAAGCATTTTTTAAATGTGTAAAAAGAAAAAACAACACCATTATTCAACAGACAAATAAAAGTGCTTTTTCCAAAATTTCAAAATAAAAAGCTTTAATATTTAGGGTACGTTGTATTAATGACACTACACACCACTCTTTCTATCCTTACCCTTTGCCATATGGACCAGAGCAATCTATTAGTAAAATATAATAAAATATTATTATTTTAAGCCATTGGATTTCAGGTTAATTTTTAAAGTGATAGCTAAGAAATACAAAAAATGGTGCTAGAAATAGGTGCATAACAAAAATCTAAAGTATTGGCTTTGGATCTATATGGTACATAGAGGGTGGGGCAATGACAATAAATCATTAAAGAAAGCCATAAAAATGGTTAGGAAACTTGTACGAGGCTAGAGACATGGTAGCCTGTATTATGCAGACATGAAATGCTGGTTAAATTGTTATATACAGTCACTTAGAAAATAGAAAAGGTATCTAATTATCTTTTAATCTTGTCCAAGTAGATCTATAGACAGAGTATTGAAAGCATCAGCTGGTTCCTTTTAGCTGTTTATGATCAGGTACTCCAAGAGAGTGATGAACTCAAGAAAGAACTAGCAAATCTATAAACAGAATGAAGAGAAAACATAGCCCAGAAATTCAAGGACCTGTTTTTCATATCCAGGTGATGCAAACAGAAAAATATTATGAAATTAAGATAAATTCTAGTGACAAATATCAAATTAAGAGTTTGTACATTCTTTGCTAAAACCTCTGGAAGAAATAAAGCATCCTCTACGCTACACACAGGGCTTCCATGCAGTTGAAGGGAATGTCCCACCATATCAAGTTATACCCAAAAGTGAAATAATTAAATCTAGAGAGGAAAACCTAACTCAAAAAAAAAAGGATTGTTGGTGCAGCCTTTGGAACACAAGGAAACTCAAATCAAATATATAGAAAACCCTCAACTATACTGAAAGCTGTGTTGGTAGAAGCACTTCTAGCATGAGCCCAAAGAAACTGTCCTTCTTCAAGTTTGAGAAGGTCTGTGGGTCTCGAACTTTGTAAGGACAAGGGACTAAAATTTACTCAAAGGACATATTTGATTCTAACTTTGGAAGTGGCCAACTGTTCCATAACAATTTTATGGAAATGGAAGAATATCTGTGAGGAAGAAGCCAAGAGCTATAGAAAATGGTGAACTTGGAGCTACACAAGGGAGCAGGATCAAGCCTAGTCAGAATATTCACACACACAAACACACACACACACACACACACACACACACACAGATACCTGAGAGTGGGAAGACCTCGTAACACTTGCCCTATGAAATTCCAAAATTGCAGCAAACCAGTAACTTCTGTGTGCCACAATGCCATCCCTTGGGGATGGGTGAATTTATTGCACACTAGCAGTGTGCTTCACTCTTGTATGTCAGAGAGTAGAGCATTTGCCTTTTTGGTTCATGAGTCTCTGAATCAAGAGGAACATAATCTAGACCTGAAAAGGCGATAATATCCAGGGTTTGGAACATATTGCTATTATTAATGAGACTTCTACAGGTCCTTGGATGGAAGGGATATGAGGATCATATTTCACACATAGAAGGGATATCAGTAATTGTGCTAGATTATGATAAAAACCTCAGTGTTGGGCTAGGGATTTAGCTCAGTGGCACCATGCCTGCCTCATAACCACAAGGTCCTGAGTTCGATCCCCAGTACCCAAAAAAAAAAAAAAACCCTCAACATCAATTGAGATTTACTCATCTTTTTATTTACACCCTTTTCCACTGTGACTTTGAAATTCTTCTTTGAGGTTGTCTATATGTTTTGATTTGGCCAATATAATGAGAATTTTGCCGGTTCCAAGCAGTCTCAAAAAGGCTTCCAAATTTCTCTATCTGTAATGACCGTGAGAAGAACACGTCTGGGCTAGTTTGCAAGATCAAGAGAAAAGTGAGAAACATGTTGAACATGTTTCCTTATTTTGAGCCCAGTCTAGATCATACAGCTTGCAGTCAACCTGAAGACTCATTAAAAGTAATAAATATTATTGCTTTAGATCACTGAACTTTAGATCAATGAGCTTTGGGGCAGATTTTCCCCATAGCAATAGCAACCTAATGCAACCTGTGAAGCAAGGCTTCTCAAATTTTAATGTGTATAAGAATTACCAGGTATAATGTCCTGGGTCAACATCTCCAGAAACATGTTCTTAAATAAGGTTTCACTTGAAACTGATTTATTAAAGAAGTATTCCCAGGACAAACTTGTAAAGGGAATGGAGAGAGTAGATAGAAGATGGGAAAAAACTAAGTATAGTAGATGCTGTTGGCGACTGTTACTTAGGGTTAGCCAATAGGAACGGAATCAAAAGGGTGGGTGGGTGTGTGTGTGTGTGTGTGTGTGTGTGTGTAATGACTTAGTTCCAGAGAATTTTGGGGTGGACAAGTCCAAAATTTTCTGGGCAGGCTGGCAGGCTAGATATCTAGGAAAGAGTTGATATTGCAGTCTCCAATTTGAAGGTAGGCCAGTGGCAGAATTCCTTTTTCCTTGGAAAATCTTGATCTTTTCTCTTGAGGCCTTTAGTTGATTGAAAAGGCTCATCTTCATTATAAGGACACAGTGCTTTACTCAAAATCTACTAATTTAAATGTTAATTCCATCTTAAAATTACCATCACAGTGACATGTAGGCTAGTGTTTGATCAAATATCAGGGTATCAGAACCTAGCCAAGTTTTCACATAAAATTAACCATCACATTGCCCCACTAAGAACCAGGCCAACTGCTATGAGTGGGTAAGTGTTGGATGCTATTTACTCATAGCTGGTATCCACTTAAGCAGTCTTTCCCAGTAATATGTGTCTCAATGACTCTTTTCACCCTATCCCCAACAATCAATGAGGAGTAGCTGAGGTGGGACCAATTGTGTGGTGTTATTCATCTTACAGAGCTCCCTTGTAGAGCCAGACTGAAGCAAGACTCCAAATAAAATCCCATCCTCAAAAAAACTTCCTCAATAAATCATTTGAACAAGAATCTCTGAATTAACCTCTGCTTCTAAGAAATCTTACAAGTAGAATGGGAAATTGTACGGAAATATGTCTGGCCTGATCTTTCAGAGAATATCTGGAATATAAATTATATATCAGGTCTTCTCCTCTTCTTAAGACAATGGCTTTCATACTTCACTGCCAGTCAGCAATAGCTAAAGGGGGGGAAGAGAGGCTTATAAGGCTGTAGGCATTCCACCAATTCCCCATCCCCACACTGAAAATAAGTATCAGATGGAATCAGTTGAAAGTAAAAGAACACCAAAAATCAGGGACACAACACAGAAGCTGTACAAGAGATTCACAGGAATCTGCCTAGAGCATTCACAATTTCTGCTACACATGTTTGCCTCAGCCCATATACCTAGGCTTTGCCTCCACAACTGTAAGTCAGGATTTCTGAGACAAGGCTAAAATTCTCCACTCTTAACCAAGGTCCCAAGACATTCTAATATAAGAATTCCTGGAAATTATTACTTTTTAGGGCATATGATTTGTAGCATCCAGTTACCAGCCACAAAGCAACATAATTAAAGTGCAGTAAAGATACAGAAATAGAAAAAAATGGAAATTCTTCCCCTAGTCTTCTATATTTTCATATTTACTACACCTTATTTTTACAGTTAGCAATAGATGGCAAAATATAGTAAGACTTTTGCAAGCCAGGAATAACCACTGATCATCAACATCCAGAGCAGTCAGCTAATCAGCTTTCCACTACTGTGACAAAATACCTGAGAAAATTGACTTAGTAAGGGAGATTTATTTTGGCTCACAGTTTCAAAGATTTCTGTCTGTAGTCACTTGGCCCTGTTGCTTGGGGCCTGTGGTGGCACAGTACATGGTGGTGAGGTTGTGCATGGGGAATCCTAGACTCTTCACCTCATGCAGCTGGGAAGCAAAGAAATCAAGGAAGGCTAAGGTCCTAATATCCCCTTCAAGGGCATGCCTCGATGACCTAACTTCTTTCTACCAGGGCCCCTGTCCTAAAGGTTCTGCATTTCAGTAGCATCACAGGCTAAGAACAAAGCCCTCAATACATGGGCCTTTAGGAGACACTCAAGATCCAAACTATAGCCATGGTAAAGGAATTTTGCTAGTATGTGAAGAATTAAACTAAGGCTATATTAAGGTTTCATTCCTAACACCAGTAAAATAGATGCCAGCTTCTTATACAAGCCTCTTCACCTGTCCAAGAGCTCTTGTTTAAAAAGAAAAGACAACAGCATGTTGAAACTGCTGCACCTAAGCTCTTACCATATCGAATTATAGCTATGTGTACAGATTTGAGCTGATCTCCCTGCTTATTGGGTAGAAAAATTTCTACATTCAAAATAATAAAGAGCTAAGGAGAAGATTAAACACATAATATATGAAAAAAAGCCATTCATGTATTCACTTATTGTTTCATTCAGTGCACACGTACTGAGTGATTACCTGTTGCCAGGTACTGAGTAACACTATACTGAGGCCTGGAAGTAAAATCATAGAAGAAAGAGATACAGTTGCTGTCCCCACAGAATAGTTTAGAAACAGTTTAGAAAGCAAGCCGTTACATTACAATGTTACCATTTCTGCAACCATAGGACAGACTGCTGTGAGAGGACCTACGAGTACTGCCAATCTGAAAAAGACTTCATGGAGAACAAGAAATCTAAACTGAGACCTAAGATAATCAGAAGATGATGACAACAGGAACTTGAGGAAAGGATAGTGAGGGGAAGAACTCAACCACGAATATGGTGAGAAAAGACAAGAGCACTGAAATTTAAAAACAGTCTGAGGCAATTTCCTCAAAAGAATTGGCATCCACCAGAAAAAGAATCAATGACTTATACACTCTATGACAAGAAGGCTGGATCTTAAAATCTATAAAAAATGCCCAGAAGGAAGCTCCCCCACCTCCATCCCAGGCTCCTAGGGCAGTGAAGCTCAGCCGGTCCCAGCACCCAGAAGGAAGCTCCCCTGCCACCACCCCAAGCTCCTAGGGCAGAGAAGCTGAGCTGGTCCCAGCACCCAGAAGGAAGCTCCCCCGCTGCCATCCCAGGCTCCTGGGGCGGAGAAGGTGAGCCATGTGGGTGCCAGAAGCACCCCCTGCCCACCCCAATAAAATGAGAAGACACATAAATAAGCCTCAAAAACAGACTTCCAGAGCACCTACAGCAATCCCAAAGGGAAACGAGATGGAACAATCTGTTGCTCAACCACCTGGACTCTCTGAACTGGCAACAAAAGAGGATCTGGGAAAAATGAAATCAGAAATAATTACTCAGATAACAGCAAAGATTTTGCTCATGGGGCAAGACATGAGTAATAAATCTAGAGAGAACACAGATAAAAAAAATAGAGGATCTGAGGAACATGATGGAATCC
>NW_004624737.1:898639-908916 GCF_000247695.1 Heterocephalus glaber | reverse complement strand
GTGTATTCTGATTTTGTGTGGTGGGACATTCTGTAAACATCTGTGAAGTTCATTTGTTCAAGAGTTTGATTGAGTTCTAGTATTTTGTTTCTTGTTTTTTGTCTAGTTGATCTATCTGTGACAGTTGGGTATTGAGGTCCCCCACTACTGTTATATTAGTGCTTATATGATTTTTCATGTCTGTTAGTATTTGTTTTATATAGTTGGGTGCACTAGAGTTTGGTGCATAGATATTTATGATTGTCATCTCCTCCTCTTGGATTGTTCCCTTTACAAAGATGTAGTGTCCTTCTTCATCTCTCTTAATCAGTGTTGGTTTGAAATTTACTTGATCTCCAAAGAGGATAGCTACTCCTACCTTTTTTCAGGTTCCTGTCCCATGGAGTATTGTTTTCCACCCTTTAACTTTGTGTCTATGTGTTTCCTTTTGAATTACGTGTGTTTCTTTTATGCAGCATATCGTTGGATCTTGCTTCTTGACCCATTCTGCCAGTCTATTTCTTTTGATTGGTGAGTTGAGGCCATTAAAATTGAAGGTTATAACTGATACGTATTGACTTATCATTATCACGACTTTTTCTTTTTGTTGTATTCTTCCCCTTTGCTTTTAATTTCTTGTTGTGCCCAGTGGATTCATTCTTCAGGGCTTCCTGGGAATGCTATCCTCATTGTTTTTTCCTAGGATATTGTCTAAAATTTTTTGGAGTCCTGGTTTGGTATTCATGAAGTTCCTAAGGTGCTCTTTGTCCTGAAAGTATCTTTTTTCTCCATCAATTTTGAAAGATAGTTTTGCAAGGTGCATCAATATGAGTTGGAGGCTGTTTTCCTTTAAGGCTTGGAATACATCACTCCAAGGTCTTCTTGCCTTGAGGGTTTGCATTGAGAAGTCTGCTGTGATTCTGATGGGTTTTCCTTTGTATGTGATTTGTTTCTTTTTTCTAACTGCTTGTAGAACTTTGTTCTTCCGTTGGGTTTCTGGAATCTTAACAACTATATGCCTATGTGTAGATTTTTTTTTGATCAAAGCTAGCTGGAGTCCTATATGCCTCACTTATCTGAATGTCAAGTCCTTTTCCCCTGCTTGGGAAATTTTCTGCCATCACTTCTATGAACAGATTTTTTTATGTCTTTTGCATTCTCTCCTGTTTCTTCATTGACTCCTATTAGTCTTATGTTATTCTTTGCATCATCTAGCAGCTGCTGGATTGATTTCCCATGGTCCCTTACAATTTTAAATGAATTTTTCTTTCCCTGGTCACTAATTGCAATCTTATCTTCTCTATCTGAAATTCTGTCCTCACATTGGTTCATTCTGCTGCACAGACTTTCAATGGAGTTTTTAATCTCCTGGAAATCCATTTGTATATGTTTTATGGATTCCATTTGTTTCCTATGTTGGGATTCCATCATGTTCCTCAGCTCCTCTATTTTTTTATCTGTGTTTTCTCTAGATTTATTCATCATGTCTTGCACTATGGGCACAATCTCTGCTGTTATGTAAGAAATTATTTCTGATTTCATTTTTTCCAGATCCTCTTTTGTTGTTAGTTCAGGGAGTCCAGGTGGTTGAGTATCAGAGTGTCCCATCTTGTTTCCCTTTGGGGTTGCTGTTGGTGATCTGGAAATCTAGTTCTGAGGCTTATTTATGTGTCTTCCCATTTCGATGAGGGTGGGGAAGGGTGATGGGGTGCTGCTGGTGCCTGAGAGGCTCACCTCCTATGTGCTGGTCATGGGAGTAGGTTGCCCTGGAATCCTCCTATTCTGCACTGGGAGCTGCAGCATGTTGACTGGGAAGCCTCCTACTCTGCAGTGGGAGCTGCAGCACATTGACCTGGAAGCCTCCTCTGCTCTGGGAGCTGTAGCATGTTGACCCAGATGCCTCCTCTGTGCTGGGAGTTACAACACATCAACCTGTAAGCCTCCTCTGTACTGGGAGCAGGGGTAGGTTGGCCTGGAAGCCTCCTACTCTGCACTGAGAGCTGCAGCCCATTGACCCAGAAGCCTCCTCTGGGCTGGGAACTGTAGCACATTGACCCAGAAGTCTCCTCTGTGCTGGAAGAGGGGACAGGTTGGCCCAGAAGCCTTCTACTCTGCCCTGGGAGCTACAGCACATTGCCCAGAAGCCTCCTCTGCTTTTATATTTTTTTAATGTCCCTGTGTCAAAGACAAAAATCAGTCTGATCATTGAGCTGATGTTTTTATTTGGGCTTAGGAATTGGGTCAATGTTCGTGAGTGAGGAACTACTCAAGAAAAGAGGAGACCTGGAGTGACAAGGGAATATTCTCTGACATGAGCAAGTGTTGTGAGGGGGGATAGTATTATCTTGAAACATGCTAGAGCCAGTGATCATCTCCAGTTAGTTTCAGGAAACAAACAAAGTGAGATATTATTTTTAACAGTTTTCTTTTTCACTCAGGTAAAATACATTCAACATTGTTACCTTTAAAAATATAAAGATCACTCTTAGATTGCAGACCACAAAGAAACAAGTTGTTAGGCTAATTTGACTCTCACACGTATACTTTATGCTACTGGGATCCAGAGGATTATTAAATTAACAGTGGGTCATCCTATCATATTCATCCCTCCCCTCAATCTACCCCATTGGGGCACTAAAGTACAAATAATTGTTTGACATTCAATGGGTATGTAGCAAACCTCATCACTACTCCAAATTTAATCTGCATACAACTTTTTGAAGTGCTATTTATATCCCATTTTATAGAAAAGAAGCCTAGGTGTAAAAAGGTAACAAATGTACTCAAGGCTACTCAGCTAGATTATAGCAGGGCTGGGCTCCAGCCCACATATCTTTAACTCCAACAGCAGGTATCTTGTATGGCCCCTTCTAAGTCTTCTTCATTGTGGTTTTGTTGGTCAGTTTTCCCAACTCCTGGCCACTCGATATATAGACACAGCCCAAACATGTCTAGGTTGCTTTGGGGGTAGAGGATTTCCCAATTTTAACAGCTGTAAAATCTTAAAATGACTTCAATTTGAAAACATATTTATTTCTTTAAACAAGCAAGAAATTGGTACATAATGCATTCACTCAGTTACTAAGTTCAGAGAGCCACTTGTGATGAAAGTCCCAGTGTTCTGTAATTCTTTCCAGAATATCTTGGGTTCAGACAAGATTTATAGAAAATATAAGATATTTATGAACATTATTTGTAGAAAAACATTGCCCTCAGCAAGTTATAAAATGTTATCAGTGTTCCTGATTTTAATCATATGTTTCTTAGAAGGATCAAATCCCTCAAAGCTGTGCTGCTATGCTTGGCACAATACCAAGTCAAAGCAGCTTTGGTTCAGAAGAAAACTGGCTGCAATTATCCTTAGCTTTTTTTCTGATATTCACCAAAGAAGGAAGCTGCCCTGTGGGTAGTAGCAAATGATAGCTGTCTATAGCCACAACTGAGCTAATTTCAGCTCTGGAAAGCTTCTATATACAATGGCACACCCAAGCCAAGCACAAAGAGGGCTATATTCAAGAGTCATATGGCAAAGAATGTTGTGCTGGAACCCATATTTTGACAGGAAGCTGGTGTGTCATGTGCTTCACTTAGACTCTTTAGTTGCAAGTAGCAGAAATCAACTCAAGTTAGCAGAAAAAAGGGGGAGGGGCAATTTCAAAGAGGGTACAACAGAATCTTGTGGAACTCAATAGCAGCAATGCAGCTGAGACTGAAAAAGAGTTGCACAAGGGACAGCAAAGGCACTCTCTTTCCATATCTCATTAGTACCCATATTTGTACAAATTTTATGACTCTACTCACTGGGTTTCTTGGCTTCCTATTGCCTGTGGTAATGAAATACATCTACCTGTAGCTCCCAAATTACATGTTAAAGGTCCAACTTACCAAGCAGTCTCAATTCTAAATTCTCAGGAGAAGATAATAATAATGTGCTGTATATTTAAAAAGCTAAAAGAAAGGAATTTGAAAGTTTTCACCATAAACAAGTAATAAATGAAGAAGCAGATATTTAACCTAATTTAAACATTACAGAATGTATACATGTTTGAAATATCACACTGTACCCCATAAATATGTGCAGTTTTTATCAGATTAAAAATAATTTAATTTTTTAAATTTAAAAAAAATCCCAGGAGGAAAAGCCTAAATTTTCTATAAAATCCTTGATCCAGCCAACCAAGATCAAAGCTTGTAAACTTATCCTTTTAGAGAGAAGACTGATTCCCAAAAGAAGAGATGGTTCACAGTTCCTCAGCTAATTCTAAATATATCTATACACTAAACACCTCTAATCTGTATTTAGAATGTACTATTTACCAAATTGATATACCCACCTTGTAAAAAAGTATCACACCACTTCTGATTGCTAAGTTAATATCCTTTCCCCTACCTGTTGACTCAAACGTCAAGAATATCAATGAACCAAGCTGAAAACTGGCAGAAAATATGCACCAAACAACATAGAACATGAAGAGACACCTACATAACATTCATTTGTTCTACAAATATTATACTGACAATTCTGATGGAACAGGATCTGTGCTAGGTATCAGGTTTGAGAGTATGAATGTGATGGATGTGATCCCACTCTGCAAAACTGAAGTCCAGCCAGGATGCAGGAATTCAGAAAAGCATCTGAAAAATATATATTTAGAAATAAGACTCAAGTGTGTAAAACTATTCTTAATAGTCCCTAATTCTGAGAGATAGGATGACAGGAGATTTTATTTTCTTCTCTTTACTTAATTATTTTTCCAATATCAAATGGGTAACTCCTGTATAATTACAATTTTTAAAAAAGTAAAACTTTGAATCACCAAAAAATAATTCCCCAACCTTTCTAATATGAGGGATTGCTTAATCTAGAGCAATCACTTACATTGTCAAATAAAATAAAACAAAGTAAAAGATAATAATAGGAATCAGGGAGGTAAATCTTTTGCAAAAGTGAAGGGAGCCAAGCAGTGGAAAGAAGGGATGGGGGGAGAGAACGGAATGGAAAAAATGAATTAAGATGTGTTATGTACATGTACCAACTCCCCATGATGAATGTAATCATTATGTATCATAAACATGTACTAATAAAAATTAAAATTTTAAGAAATGGAATGAAAGTCAGTCTTACAAAAGTAATGTAAAAAACTTTTCCAGGAGTGTTTTGCTTGGAAGCAACAGTGGGTTGGAGAACAGGTGCCCAGGGAAGGTCTTCTAAAAACTCATAAAACTACTACCAGAGAAAGATACAGCTCCATCTCTCTTTACGTCTATCCCCAAAATATTTACAGAGTAGTTCACTATAAATGTGGAAATGCAATGTGCTGGAGACAATGAAAACAGAGTGACTTGAAAAGGATCTTTTAGCCAAAAGAGGCTGATTGGAAATCAAGTAGGAAGCTCTGTCAATATTTCAGTTCCTGTGAGGACTGGTCTATCATCTCTGAAGGATTTTTTTAGCTTCATAAGAAACTTGTATAGCAGTAGTCTTTCCCATGTCTCAGAGAAGAAATTAAGGTCAAAAATGGATAGCCTCCCTGAACAGCCCTGCAACACTTGAGAGCCAGTCAGCTCCACTATGCTTCCCCCAAAGAGCTCTCCAGTGAAGCTCCAGAAGGGAGGACAAGACTCAGAGGTCTACAACTGATGGCCAGAGTAGAGTAAGTAGCCATATCAACTTCAGTCTTACCCACAAAACAGAAGAAATGGAGCATCATCACCAAATACCCAAGCCAGAGACTTTGGACACCATCTTGAACTCTGGTTTCCTCACTTCCATCATATTATGTATTGAGTTCTGCCTAATCTACCTCCTACACTTCCTTCAATCCATCACCCCACTCCAATCTCACTACCTCCATCATAGTCCAGGTCACCATTCTCTTTCTCTTAGTTTCCAAATGTCTTCTACCCTTCTTCCCTACCTTCCCCATCTCTAGACCGGCCCCCTCCAACCCTCTTTCTACTGTGTAGCCAGAGATGTCTCTCTAAAAGACATATATGATCAGGACACAACTCTGCCCTCATTCAGAGGCTCCCATTGCATTTAAAGACCAAATTTCTTTTGCACAGCTTGAGGAGATGCTTCTGTGATGCATCCACTCTTCATTCTCTGCCATCCTCTCCCACTTTCCAGCCACACTGGACTGCTTTCAGATCCTTGAACATGCCCTGCTGTCACCACCATGACTTTATGTTACCAATTGGCAAAGGGTCATTTTGCTCAATTTGGATAGAAATCACAAATAGACAAAATGAAGCTCTTTTATTAGCAGCCCTTACTTTTTTTTTCTGGTACCAGGGATCAAACTCAGGACCTTGCACTTGCAAGGCAGGTGCGGTGCCACTGAGCTAAATCCCCGGCCCCTGCAGCCCTTACCTTTGAATACCCCATCAGCTTTCAGTGTTAGTGATCCTCTACCACTCACTCTTCTGGCAGCCAGAGCCAGCAGCTACCTGAAGTCCTTGGAAGTTTTTCTGGAAGCCAGAAATGGCTGCTCCTTGTAATTTCTGCATTGCTCTCTATTGTCCTCTGCCATTAGCCACTGAGGCTGGCTCCTTTCAGCACCACCAGTCTTTGGTGTTACCAGCTCTCAGTATACCAGTTCAGCCTACTCTACTCAAGTTTGAAATTGTGAATAGGTAAAAATATACCACTGAAAAGCAGCTTTCTTAGGACTTAAGCTGCAACATAAGGAGGAACAGTGCACAGGCTGACCTGCTAAGGGTAGGGGGCAGGTTGCTTATGTAGAAGAAAAGGTAAGGCTTGTGCATGTGCAGTGTCAGACTTTTCATGGTCATAGGTAGGGAGAGGGTTTCTCTTGGACCTGACTGAGTGTGACTGAAGAGGGTTGGAATCATCCTGACAGGCTCTGGGTTCAGAATCATCTGGGATAGACCTGCCAAAGCTTACTAGAGCCAAAACAAATGTCTCCCAGAGCAACCATGGCTGATGCATTTGAGGAAACTATTAAAGAAAGAAAACATAAATAAAAGTACTTTTTGGCAAGCATCAGGCAGGTCCTTCTTTCCTGTCTCCTTTATATAGGCTGGTTGCCCTCCCTTATATACTTCATTCCATTTTCCCCATCCATGTATATATATTTTTAATTTCTGCTTAAACATCTCATTCTCCAGAAAACTTTGCAAAGTCCCAAACCTGAGTTAGATGCCTTTTTCATGTGTTCTCATGGTACTGCACTCCCCTGATCTCCTGTGCTAGGCTACAAGCTTCACCTTATCTATACTGCACAGTTATATCAACTGACCATTACAAACAAGGTCTCACATGTGGAAATTTAGTTGTGTCTCTCTCTTTCCCTCAAGCAGAAATCTTTCCAGTCATCCTCTATTCTCACTCTCCCACAAAAAGTTCCCTTCTTCCTGTCTTTGGGTGTCAATCTTGCCTCACAGCAATATCAACACATTCACTTCAGAGTGGCCCCACCCTTGCTAGGGCAGAGCCTGGGAGAAATGTTTTTTAACCTACTCTCATATTTCTTTCCAGAGCTTCCCTGACTAAATGTTTTATACCACAACTTTGATATTTCCTGGACTATAAATAGCTCTGCTCTGGAAAACACCAAGTATCACTGACTTTGTAAACATCTCCCAAACCATAAAGCCCTCCAAAGTCTCAGAAATTTACTTCAGGCTATACTTTGTATACTCACATGTATGAAAACCAAATAAGAACTTTGATGGCACTTAGACTAGGCCTTACATTTTCTAGTCAAGGAAACCAAGACACAGGGAGAAGATATGTCTTGGCCTGGGTCATAAACCTTCAAAATGAATTCACGACTTCTTACTCTTTCAAATGTAGTAGGACTTCTACTAATATAAAAATATATCAGTTTGAACTTCTTATCCAAATAACTCCCTAAACATCAGATCCCCACACTTCCATGTGGGGTTCTGTCACTGATACACAATTCAGCTCCTTTCTGTCCTTCTGGCTTGAGAACTTGGTTTTCCTTGACCCCAGCCTTGTAGGCAAGTTAGTTCTAAAAGCATTTTCTGACGGACAGAAATATTTTGCTGAATATCAATACGATTAAGGTACACCCTGGAAACCAATTTAAGGCTGATTTTATCAAATTACCTTTTCTGAACAAATGGACGGGTCATTTCAAAAAAATTACCAGTTAATTGGATTTTTTAAAAAACTGAACCCTCAGACAGAATTGGCTGCCTGCTTCAACCAAATGTCTTCTTTTGTTTTAATATCATATTGGTTCTCTATCCATAAAAATGAAACTTTGTATTTCCCAAATCCCCATTATTTAATGAATCATCTTGTGCTTTACTGGGTAACATTTCCAGCTCTGAGGATTTTTGGGAAGTTTAAATGGCTTGTATCATTTTACTTGGGTTTTTGTTTCCTCTGGAATTGAAGAAGTAAATTTGATTGACTAGTAACAGACTATTACTGGACTATGCTCAGGTTTACAAATAGCATTTATTTGATGACCCCAAATAATTTAGCTGTGCACATAAGTATGTAAATACATTGACCTAAAAATTACATGGAACTGGGCCAGGGATTTAGCTCAGTTGTTCCACTGCCTGTCTCGCAAGCACAAGGACCCAAGTTCAATCCTCGGTACCAAAAAAAAAAAAAATACATGGAACTAATTTTCCCCAATAATTAAATGGGGAACATAGGTATTCATTTATTTGTTCATTCATGGAACATTTTGACATCAAATATGTACCCAGTGACACTGTACAAGTGATAAAAATTAAAAGATAAATGTCACAAAGTCCCTGTCCTCAAGGAGCTCACTATCCAAAGCCAAAAAGATAGTCAACTAACCAAATACCAGATGCAGTAGGTGGGAAACAGAAGAACAGTCACTCCATGTGTCCATGTGGTGAAACCCTTATTGCCCATTAATCCAGAGTGGAGTGCAGACAGCATCTGTCATTCTAGACTAAAATATTAGCTCTCAGTGTGACAGCATGCCAGAGATGCTACTTCTAGGTTCAGCCTGGAGGAAAAAACCCTGAAACTTAATCCTATCTCAACCCTTTCCTCTCCATTCTTCACTCCAGCTACAAAATTATTCCTCCATTCAGACTTGGTCTTAAGTAGAAATAATAATTGTTATTATTTATTCTGTCTGGCAGGCATTGCAGGGTGCTCCAGACACATGGTTGTGCATTACAGCCCACTGACAACTGCTAGATAATTTCATCCTTCTCATGTCGTATATAAGGAAGGAAACCGAAACAGAAAGGCTAAACAATTTGCACAAAGAATTTGGGCCCACATAGTCTACTCAAGGCCCAATATTTCCACTATCATCATTTTCAGGACCTGATATACTAAATCATTTCTCTCACTGATACATTTATAGTGTCCAACTTCCCAGCCCTTCCCAAATTCCCCCAACAAACTTTTTTCATTATAAAGAAGGAAATGAAAGCATTGTGTTGGAATGTCAGACATTTTGAAGTAATAGTAGATAGGGAGAGGGGAAAAGACCCTTAAAAACACCAAATAGGCCACCATCCCAAGCACCTAGGGCAGGGAAGCTGAGCCAGTCCCAGAACATGGAAGGAAGCACCCCAGGCGCCATTCCAAGTGCCTAGGGCAGAGAAGGTGAGCCGCACAGGCACTAGAAGCACACCCCCACCCCACCCCGTAGAAATGAGAAGACACATAAACAAGCTTCAAAAACAGACTTCTGGATCACCTACAGTAACCCCAAAGGGAAACGAGATGGAAAACTTTGATACTCAACTACCTGGACTCCCTGAACTGGTAACAAAAGAGGATCTGGGAAAAATGAAATCAGAAATAATTACTCAGATAACAGCAAAGATTTTGCTCATGGTGTGAGACATGATTAATAAATACAGAGAGGACACAGATAAAAAAATAGAGGATCTGAGGAACATGATGGGATCCCAATACAGGAAAAAAATAGAATCCATGAAACAGATGCAAACAGATTTCCAGGAGAATAAAAACTCCATCAAAAGTCTGCACAGCAGAATGAACCAATGTGAGGAAAGAATTTCACATATAGAAGATAAGATTGCAATTAGTGAGGAGGAAAAGAAAAATTGCTCTAAAATTGTAAGGGACCATGAGAAATCAATGCAGCAGCTTCTAGATGATGTAAAGAGGAACAACATAAGACTGATTGGAGTCAATGAAGAAACAGGAGACAGTGCAGATGACATAAAAAAAAATCTGTTCACAGAAGTAATGGCAGAAAACTTCCCAAGGAGGGGAAAAGAACTTGACATACAGATAAGTGAGGCATATAGGACTCCAGCTAGCCTTAATAAAA
>NW_004624737.1:862870-889658 GCF_000247695.1 Heterocephalus glaber | reverse complement strand
AAAGATTTTTGTAATATGCTTTCTATATCCTTTTAAATTCTGTAAAGTGTGTGGTATTATCTCCTAGATCTTGATACTGCAATTTAAAAATGTATAATTGATATTGTGTAACAGGAAGAAAAGGTCTAAAGGAGCAGAGGAAGTGGGAGAGGTATGTAAAAGGAAAAAAGGGAAAAGAAAAAATATGAGAAAAGGAAAAAAATGGAAACAAAGTCTTTGCAAATAGGGAAGGGTGGAAAGGGTGAAGGAAGGGCAAGGGAAGCAGAAAAAAATAAGAACCAAGAAACTCATGTAATGGTACAAGATCCCAATGATGAATGTAACTGTATTTTATACCTAAAATGTACTAATAAACTTAATGAGGAAAAAAAACCACCAAATAGTCATCTGATTTGTGCTTTCAAAGCAAGGGACTGAATAAATTTAGTTTGAAATTAGTATGCAAATGGCACACATAACAACCAACAAGGAGATGTCAGTCTGTTCCTGACTCACCCTGCACCCTCTTGAGAGCTGAAAGGAAGGCTCCAAACACTCTAGCACAAGCCCAGTAATCTCTGCAATTACTGTGCACACATAAGTAGCATGAGTCATCCCAACTCAGACAAGATGAAGAGCCTTAGGTAACAATCACATTTTTAAGGCTCTTCATATTCTTTCAAGTAGGATTTCTTTTTTAACCTTCATTGCATTTCTTCCCAAATCAGAAAGATAGCTATTATAAGACCCTTCCTAAAGGTAAAGAAACTCAGAACTATGTCCCATATCATGTAACTACCAAAGAATAGCACCTGACTCTTAGTAGGAGCTTCTCTTTCCTGTAATTTGTTCTTCTCATTCTGACCTGTTTCTTATTCTCCAAAACCCAATTTGAATCTACCTCCTCTGAGAAAATTTCCCCAAGGACAAATTATTTACTTACTTATCTGTGTGCTCGTAACATTTTGTAACCTACCAAGCCTTTCTTGTAGGCCTTGTGTGGTGGTTACCATTAGAGGAACTTCTTCTATGTATCCAAAGTGCTTAGTGTAGCACAGGGTTGGCAAACTATAACATACAGGCCAAATCTGACCCACTGTTTATGTACAGACTTTGAGCAAAGAATAATTTTTAGACTTTTAAAGAGTTGCAAGAAAAAATAGAAAAAAAGAATATAAGATAGAATCTATGTGTGGACTGCAAAGTCTAAAATCTTTCCTATCTGTCCCATTACAGAAAATGATTACTGAAGTTTGGACAGCAGAAGCAAGATCATAGATCACTGTATAAAAGTCTCTGGGAAGACCCCACTTGGACCATCTTCTCATTAAAGCTTATTAAATTCCAGACATATCAGACCAATAATATATCAGACTTTTTCACACCTTCATGTTGTTTGCTGCACTTTGGTTATCTAATGGTGTGTATGTGTGTATATGTGTGTATGTGTGTGTAACTTGGCCTCATTGTATTACTTTGTTGTTAGTGTGGCTGATTTCATTTTGCTCTGGTTATTCAGATACACCTTACATGCAAAGAATGGAATGTTCTTAGAGTTCAAGAAAGTCTGATTAAAAGCATACATACTAAGGTATAGCACTCTTCTAACATCTCCAAAAGTTCCCTCTTGTCCTTTCCCACTCAATCTCATCTCCTATCTCAAGTCAAGAGACACCAATATTCTGCATTTCTATCTCCATAGATTTTTGCCTACTATAAAGATTTGTATAAATTGAATTATCTATTACTTACTGTTTACCAACTGTGTTTTTTCACTCATCACACTGTTTTTTAGGATCATCCAATGCTATTTCAAAGTACTATACCCTTACCATTACCAATTCATAAGAGCCAAGTGGTAAATTTTCTAAAATTTTGAAAGCTGGTTGCTAAAACCAGCTATTATTAAAAATTAAATTATATAACTTAAAATTAAATAAATTATATTAAAAACAATGATAATACTAAAAATACATTATTTCCTAATTGTTTACCTACATTTCATTACCTGTTTTTTCAAGGATAGTTATATCCATTGTACCTGATGTGCTTCTGTGTATCACTTCCCAATTCCATGTTCATTGGTAGTTTAAAATTGGCCATGGTGGGAATAATTATACCATGGAAATCAGTAAACACTATAAATCAGAACTTCTTTATATTTGTGGCTAAAGATCCAGTTATTAAACATCTACCACTAGATATATCTATATTGTATATTTTAATAGCTCATTTATTATTATTTCTGAGTAGTATTCCAGTATATGGTCTTTGCGTTAGTTTTTCTTTGCTATGAAAAACATTCATGAGAAAATCAAATGATATAGCACAGAGATTTATTTTGGCTCATGATTTTAGAGGTTTCAGTCTACAGCCAGTTGGCTTCATTGTTTTGGGGGCCCGTGTTGAAATGATACATCATCCAGAAGTGTTAGCAAAGGAAACTGCTCATCTCATGGTGTCAAGGAAGCACAGAGAAAGAAGGGGCCAGCAGTCCTATACCTCCTTCAAGGGTACACCCTCAATGATATAACCTCCTTCCCGTGGGCTCTAACTCCTATAGTAGGCAATAGTCCATGGATATAGAAATTTCACCACCTCCCACTAGTGCCACCACCTGGAGACATTGAACTTTGGAGACACTTCCAAACCACACCAGTTATGTTAGAATTTATTTTCATACTTGTTTCCATTTTTGCTAGTATGAAGAAAGTAACCATGAATATTCTTCTACAAGCATATTTGCTGACTTATGTTTCTATTTATTTCAGTGAATGCCTTGGAAAGTTGAAGTTTAGATGTGAAATTTTGTTTACTGAAATTTTTTTGTTCGGTTTGCACTGAGGGGAGCATACTGCTCTATACATTAAAGAAATTTTAATTTTATTTGTTTTATACTTTTGTAAAGAAATGGTAGTATATTTTTCCTGTTGTATCCAATTTGTTTCTGTCCTTGGTTTTTAAAATTTGGTTTTCAGCAATTAGACACTGTGTCTTGGTTGGGATATATTGAGTTTCTTGATAAAAAAAATTTTAAAAGATACTGTTTTTAATCAAATTTGGAAAATGTTGCACCATTATTTCTTCCAAATTTTTTCCTACCTCCTCTGGAATCACAATTACACTTAATACATATTAGATAAATTGACATAGGTCACCAAGACTTTTTTCTTAAGGCTTTTTTCCCCTCTGTATTTCAGTTTGCGTTGTTTGTTACTCATACCTCAAGTTCCCCAACCTTTTGCAGTACCTGGTCTGTCACCTCACCAACTCACTCCAGTTGTTTTTTCATTTTGCATATTTTTTCAGTACTAAAATTCTTATTTTGGTTATTTTTATAATATTTATTTCCTCCCTTAGATCCTAACATGTTTACTCGTGATATTCTTTTGTTCCTTTAAGATGTTGCACGTATCTTAGCTTCAAGATGGGGGAGTAGAAGCCAGCAGCTAATCACAGATTCTGGACTTGGAATTGAGACACCTGGAAAATAACTTATTAGCCAGAAGAAAGAGAAGAAAAGCTCCGGGAATCAAGAAAGAGCTATCAGAAAAGCTAAGGCTCACAAAAAAAGAGAAGACAATCCAGAGAGAAAGACAAAGCATTCTGAAGCATTCTGAAGTGCTAACTCAAGCTCTCCTTTGGAGTGGGACCTGACTCCCCAAGCTCAAGATCAGCCCAGAGAGGGCCAGAACTCCACTGATAGACAACAGACTGACAACACTAGCCCCAGTTATTGTAAGCTGCAAATTCCGTGTAAGATTTTACTCTGAAAGTTTCTCTTACTTGGCAGATTGGCTTTGGAGAAGAGATTCACTGCCGCACCCACTGTATTTATAAGTGTGAATCAAGAGCATATTTTGAGGTTTTTATTAACACTGAACCACTCCAGGAGTCAGGGGTCTCAGAGCAGCCAAATTTCAAGGACTCTGGGGTCACCCTATGGCAGTGAGTAAGTGGGTGATGTCACAAGAAAGGGTAATGGAAAGGGGGAGGGCCAGTCACAGACCCTTTGAGAAATTTAAGCAGTGGTAAGCTCTTGCTGTGGAGGACACAGTGGTCTTGTCTTCAGTAGTGAGAAGCCAGGCCAGTTGCATGGGGTTTTCTAAGGGGATTAGATCTGAAAATACAGAGATTGAGACCAGAGTATTGTCTGGCCCCTCTTGCTGCTTACATCCAGCACAGAACTTGGTGGTCCATTTGCTTTCCCCACCAGCCAGCATGATTGGCGATATGCCACCACCTGGATGTTTGCTACTTCCTTCAGTGTATGAACAGAGAGGCCTCTGGAGCAAGCAGGGCACCTCAAGCCCACAGACCACAAGTTAGTCAGGGATAGTAGTGACAAGAGGCACATAGAAGAACACAAACACTAAAATCTCCTGGAATGAATACAACTGTGAGGCAGAAGAAATACTATTGACTGACCTCAAACTAGAGGAAAGGCAGAGCAGGACAGCATTCATGCAGCAAAATCAAGTAAAAAACAAAACAAAACAAAAACAAACCAAAAAAACTCAGTACTAATCCTTATTAATAGGATCAGGAAGAAGGGCTTGAAGATAAGTTTGAAAAATTAATGCATACAACCACTAAGAAAGAAATAAAAACAAGAAATTACGAGGAAAACACCCAAGAACTCTGGGACATGGTTAAAAGGCCAAATTTAAGAAGTTTTGGTGTAGAAGAGGATACTAAGGTACAGAAAAATACCATAGAATATCTGTTTAGTGAAATAATAATGGCAATTTTCCCAAATCTTGGGAAAAATGTAAACATTTAGGTATAGGAAGTATTTAGAATGCCAAACAGGCACACCCAGAAAAGGACTTCTTCATGTCACATTGTAGTTAAAGTGGCCAGAGTACAGAACAAGAGAAAAGTATTGAAAGCTGAAAGAAGGGAGAAGCAACAACTCACTTATAGAGGCAAACCCATCAGAATATCTTCAAACTTCTCTATAGAAACCTTAAAGGCTAGAAGGACATGGAACACTGTGCTTTGTGCTTCAAGCTCTGAAAGAAAATAACTGCCAATCTAAATTACTATATCCATCAAAGCTATCCTTCAAAGATAAGTATAAACTTAAGAAATTCATGACCACTAAGCCAGAATTGCTGAACATACTTATAGAAATTCTATGCAAAGAAGAAAAAGAAGAGAAAAACTATTGAACTGAACATAAGAAAACAACAAAATGACAGCAATTAGTATACATTTTTCTGTAATAACTCTGAATGTAAATGAGCTTAATTCTCCAATTAAAAGACACAGACTGACATATTGGATTTAAAAAAATAAAACCCAGTGAGATTCCCATCTTGGCACTGTAGAGAAAGCAGTGTTCACAAAGTGCTACATGGTATGCAGCAAGATCAGAGTATGATTTCAAGAGATGATAGAATTCCCAACCATGGGAATACACCCTCAACATGATAGCAGCCAGCAAAATACAGAAAATAGAAAAGTTAGAACACGAACTGAAGCAGCACATAAGTTCATGTACTCACCCTGCATGTGTCTGGAGATACTATTGTTCACTATACAGAAGAACCACGAGGTCTCTCCACTGGGACATGGCCCCAATTCTGTGATAATAATAGCAAACAGATGCCAAAATAACCAATGTAGATTCCAGCCTGTGTGGAGATCTAACTACATTTTTCAGGAAACAAAATGTTTAGGGAAAGAAGGCCTAGGAAACTATTACGGTTTGTAGCTAGATGTTTCCCCAAAGCCTTATGCATTCAAATGTGGGGCTTTTGAGAGGTGACTGCATGATGGAGGCTTACAGCTGACTTGCTCATAGATGGAACCGGGTTAGAAGAGACAGATCATTAGGGGCATGGCCTGGAGAAGTTTATCTTCCTCCTTGTCTCTACCCTTAACACTCTGTCCCCCTACCACCATGCCACGAGCACCTCCTCTGCCATGCACTTGTGCTGTGCCCTTCAGCCTTGGAGCCAGCCAACTGTGGACTGAAACCTCTAAAAACTGGGAACCAAAATAATCCTCTCCCCCCTTAAATTAGGGATGTTGGGCATTTTGTCCCAACGCCAAAGAAAGTGACTAATAAAGGAGCATATGTGGCCCTTCACTCCAGAAGCCATGGCCTGCCCACCCAATGAACTCCATGGTTTTCCTACGAGACAAAGACCAGAATCTATGGTAATAACCACAAACAAAATTCTGACCATGAGCACAGATATTAGCCCAAGTCAAGAGACCTAGCTATCCTATGAGGTGCTAAAAAGTTTCAGGGGAAGAAGGCAAGGAGTAGCTATAGGTGGGCACCTGCCCCTGGTTCTAGTACCCACATACAGACAGAGTTATATAATTCCTGCCTCTCTGACTCTGGACAAGGAGAGATGTAAGAGCTAAAGTTAAATTCAGAGTCCTTGGGCAATTAGGATTTGAGGACAATGTGATACAGGGAAAGAGGTAGAAAAAAAGTCTGAATTAACTGAGTAAACTTCCCTAATACCCAGAGGGTGCTGAAACAATAAAGGCCTGAACAAGCTGAGAAAATGGAATCTGGAGTTCCAAAAATGGTGTGGAGACAGCAAGTGCAATCTTAAAGTTCGTGACTGGCAAAGAAACCTGGTCTAAAACTCACTGAAGGGAGCAGGGTAAGTGCCTACCAAGTATCCTGAAGAAAATAGAGACTCTGGAATTTGTCAGGCTAAAGATAATGTGCCTGAAGTTGGAAAGAGGGTTGGTTTTCCCCACAAACCTACCTGCAGCCAACATGTGAGAAAAATGCATGCAGTGATCTGTATGCATTCTCAGACTCCTTCACTCCCAAAGTGTGGATGTGGGACTTTAATGTGTGTGTAATTGTGTATGGCTATGGGTTAATGTTTAGATTTCTACCTTGATTTACATAGACCTGTTGGGTTCACCCTAACCAAGTGTTGCTTCTTCAATCTTCCAATATGGAGTTTCTGTAAGTGAAAATATGCAGTTAATTGGTTCCAGCACCCCTAAAGCCAATCACACTTTCCATTTATATTTCCATCTCTTGTCTTCTTTTCTTTCTTCTGCACCCTCACATCACCTCTAAAACCTCCTTTTTCTCTATCACCACCACCCTCTGTCCAGGCATAAAAATAATAACCATCAAAATCAATTTCCTCTTTTTTCCTTAGGTTTTTTTTCTTACTTTATTTTATTTATTTATTTATTTATTTATTTGGTACCAGGGATTGAACTCGGGTCCTTGTGCTTGCAAAGCAGGCAGTGAAACTACTGAGCTAAATCCCCAGTCCTCTTACTTTACTTTGTACTTCTTTTCATTTTTTGTGTCTGATTCCTTGGCTTATTGTTTACTACTACTACTCCTTTATTACCCTCCATTATTGAAAGAGTTGAAAAGTTTTTAAATGGTTTTAAATTAAGTATTGATACACCATTGGTTCTTCAGATATTGTTATTACTGGTAATTTTTCTCTCATCACAAGGCAGTGATAGAGATTGAATGCAATACTTTAAATAGGTGAAGTAAGTAACCACACACTGACTTATACCCAAAGCCAAGGGCACATCACAGAGTGCAACTCACTTACCAAAGAAATCTCAACTATAGTGGGAGAGCTTTCTACCCTAACTGAAATATAATGTTCAAAATAAAAATACAAAAATCATGAAAAAACAAGGTCTAAAAATTCAGAGGTCCCCAAAATTGATCTCAAAGACATTGAAGTAGATGAATTTCAGAACAAAGAACTCGAAAAACTAAATATCTAAAATACTTGAAGAGACAAAAGTCAAGACCATGAAACAAGTAAATGAACCAAATTCTAAGATGTTCAATGAGCTCAAAGAAGATGTAAATAAACATTAAATGATTCAAGTAATAAGGTGATCAATGAGCTTAAATAAGATACAAATAAAACGGTGAATGATTTAAGAAAGACAATGTATCACAGACCCATCAATCCTCTGATCTGCCAGGAGAGGGGTTTGGTGAGGGCTAAAGAAAAAAAGACAAAGAGACACACTTTCAAAGTACATGAAGGACTGGGAGGTCAATGCCAGAGCGGGCAAAGACAAAGACACTCCAAGATAACCACTATTTATTGGGTGTACGCAATAATCGGAGGGAGTATCAAGGTGACTCAAAGAGCAGCAGTAATCCTATATTGATGAGGATCTTAGGTTGATGAAGATCATAGGATGGTGAGATGGGCAAAGGATTCTTACAGTAGTAGGTAGGATGAGCTAGTAGGCTAATAAGGAATTCATTCTTCCCCCAGGTGAAACTTTTCTCTTGTTTTCATTACTACTGGAGCCAGGCAGGATGTCTTCAGCTGATGTAATCATGCCCTGGAGCATCACAGCATCACAGGACCATTGAGGCCTTAGCTGTGACCAGAGGCACAGAGAGTTATGTTTCCACATGCCATAGGTGGCCCGCACAGCAAGGAGACAATAGGCCTCAGACAGCCCTAACCATAATTATGAAATGATTTTTCCCCAAAAATTATATAGAACAGCTCCAACAACAATGCAGGTTATAAATTAACTCTTTCATAATGCATTAGAGATTATGAAAAGAAATCAAGTAGAAATCATGAAAATGAGCAACTCAATTGAAAGTTTTGACAGTAGACATGACCAAGCACAAGACAAAATATCAGAACTTGAGGACAAGGTTGATACACAAGTAGACAGTTTACTAAGGGATGCTCACAAAAGCAAGACACAATGAAAGGATGACCCAAGATCTCCTACTTGACTGTAAAAGAACAAACCTAAAATTATAAGTATTAGCAAAGGTTTACACAAGGAAACTAAGGTATAAAAAATCTATTCACCAAAATATCTGCAGAAAAATTTCCAATTCTAAGAAATTTAGTAGATACATAGGTAAATGAGCCATTTAGAACCCTAAATAGACAACAACCAGAAAAGAACCTCTCCATAACACATTACATGCAGAACACCAGAAATTCAGAACAAGAACTAACAATTAAATGGAAAAGAAAGAAAACAAAACAGCAACAAGTAAATAATGCAATGACAGATATGTCAATACCTATCAATCATGACTATCAATTCACCAATCAAAAGACATAGATTAGCAGAATGGATGAAAATCCAACAATATGCTGTATGCAGAAATACACTGAACATAAAAAGACATTCATACATTAAAAATCAGTGATTGGAAAACAATATCCCATGCAACAGGAACCCAAAAACAAGCTAGAGTAGCTATCCTACTTTCGATCAAAGTGGGTATCAAACCAAAGCTGATTAAAATAGATGAAGAAAGATGTTACACATTAGTTCACAGAACTATCCAACAGGAAGAGATAACAATTATAAGCATGTATACATCAAGCCACAGTGCACCCAATTTCATTAAACAAACTCTAATACACATAAAATATCAAATAAAAATCAATACAATTACAGTAGGGCACCTCAATATCCCACTATCATAAAAAAATCAATTAAATAAAATATCAACAAAGAAATATTAACTTCAACTAAACAGTCAAACAAATGGACTTAATAGATATCTACAGAGTGTTCTACTCAACAGAGGGCACACTCTCTTCAACAGCATATAGTTCTTTCTCCAAATTAGAGCACATACTAACTAATAAAGCATTCTTAAGTACATGCAAAAGAATTGAAATCTTACTATGCATTTTATCAAATAGTGCAATGAAACTAGACATCAATAGCAACAGAAACTATGCAAATGTATGGAAATTAAACATCACATTCATGAATAATCAATAAGTCATGGAAGAAATAAGACATTTCCTAGAATAAAATGATAATCTAGTAAAACATACCAGAATTTTGGGGACACAGAAAAGGCAGTATTATAAGAGAAGTTTATAGCTGCAATACTCACATCAGAAAAATGAAGGAACCCCAATTAATAACCTAATGATATATCTCAAGGACCTAGTAAAATAAGAAAAATCCAAATCCAGAGGTGATACAAGAAATAAAATTATAAAGATCAGAGCAGAACTCAATGAAATGGAAACAAAAAATACAAAGAGCAATGAGTCAAAGAGCTCGTTCTTTGAAAGTTAAACAAAATAGAGAAATAATTAGCCAATCTTGCCCCCAAAAACAGAGGCTTATATCAATGTAATTAGAAATGCAAAAGGTGAAATCACATTGCACACTGCCAAAATCCAAAAAATTATTAGCAATTAATTCACAAACATATATGCCAAAAAAGCAGAGAACTCAGAAGAAATGGAGAGATTTTAAATACATATGAATTACCAAAACAAAACCAAGGAGACTTAAAAATCTTAAATAATACAATAACAGGTAATTAAATTTAAGCAATAATAAAAACCTACCAACTAAGATGAGCTCAAGAACTTATGGATTCACTAGCAAATTCTGTAAGAGCTTCAAGAAAGATCAAACACCAATACTCCTTAAACTCTTTAAGTAAATCACAAGGGATGGAGTACTCCCAAAATCATTCCTGGATGCTAGTATTAACCTGATCCCAACCAGACAAGGATGTAACCAAAAAAGAAAACTACAGAGCAATCTCTCTAATGAATACAAATGCAAAAATCCTCAACAAGTTACTAGCAAATAGAATGCAACAAATCATCAAAAAGATGATATACCACAACTAAGTAGGCTTCATCCCAGGGATGCAAAGATGGCTTAACATATGCACATCAATAAATGTAATCATCACATAAACAGAAGCAAAGACAAAAATCACATGATCTTCTCAACAGGTTCAGAAAAAGTCTTTGACAAAATTTGGCATCCATTCATGATTTAAGAAAAAACTCTGAGCCAGACATGTGGCACATGCCTGTAGTCCCAGCACTCAAGAGTCTGAGGAAGGAGGATTGCTGCAAGTTTGAGGCTAGCCTGGGCTACATAGTGAGTTCAAGTTCAGCCTGAACTACATAGAGAGATCCTGTCTTGGAAAAAAACAAAACCCTGAAGAAAATAGGTATAGATGGACTTTATCTGAGTCTAATAAAAACCATTCATGATTTATCTCCCACTGCATACTAAGGTCAAATAAAAATAAATAAAAAACTTAGATATATGACCTGAAATTTTGAAATTGCTGAAGGAAAACATAAGGGTGACATTTAAATCCATAAATACAGTCAAAGACTTCTTCAACAAAATTCCAATAGTGCAGAAAATAATAACAAGAATCAAGAAATTGGATTATTTGAAATTAAAATGTTTTTCACACAGCAAGGGAAACAATAACAGAGTGAAGAGACAGCTTATATAAGGGAGAGAAAGTCTTTGCCAACTACAGTTCTGATAGAGGATCACAATCTTGAATATTGACATCTTAAATTAATTAACATCTTGAATTAATATATTGAATTTTAACATCAAAAA
Source organism: Heterocephalus glaber (assembly GCF_000247695.1). The sequence goes on along the minus strand of NW_004624737.1, from coordinate 878,309 downwards.
ATCAAATTACTAATCATTAAATATGGGCAAATGAATTGAGACACTTTTCAAAAGAAGTACAAATGGCCAATAAGTACATGAAAAAGTGTTCAACATCTTTAACTGTTAACAAAATGCAAATCAAAACTACATTGATATTCCATCTCACCCCACTTATAATATGGCTATCCTCAGGAACTGAATGAATGCATACATGAATGATGCTGGTGAGGATGTGAGAAAGAGGAAAACTTCTGTGCCCTGATGGGAATTTAAATTAGTTGATGTAGAAATCAGTAGGGAGTTTCCTCAAATATCTAAAAATAGAGTGACCATTTGATCCAGCTATACCATTCCTTGGTATATATACATTTGAAAGGCTTAAAGTCACCATACTATCAAGATATCTACATGTCCATGTTTATTGTAGTACAATTCACAATAACCAAGATATGGAACCAGGCTCAATGCTCATCAACAGATGAATAAAGAAGAAAATATTGTATATATACACAATAGAGTATTATTCATCCATAAAGAGAAACAAAATTGTTATTTGCAGGAATATGGATAAATCTGGAGACCATCATGTTGAGTGAAATAAGCCAGACTCAGAAAGATAAATATACCATGTTCTCCTTATTAGACAAGAAGAAAGGAATAAGAGGGAGAAATGAGGGAAAAGAAGGTGAGTAATAGAAGGAATAGATATGACCAAAATACATTTTACACACTGGGATGAAAACAAAGTGAAATTTGGGGGGAGGGGAGAGAAAGGGGATGATGGAAAGTGAAAATGATCAAAGTATGTGCATGTACGAATCTGCCAAAAATGAAACACTTTAGTCTGTACAGCAATAAAAAAGTGATTAAAAAAACATTTCAGGTATATTTATAGCCATTTTAAAGTCCTTCCCTTCTACTCCCAGCATATCTATTATCTCTGGGTCTGTTGATATTAGCCAATTTTCCTCTTGATTACTTCACTGTGTTTTGATGTCTACCATTGTTTTTTATGAAGTATATGTTGTGGATGCTACATATTGAATATCTGAATTTTATTTTCTGCTTTTCAGTGGTTCTTATGGCTTGTCCCCCCAAAGCCTCATGTGGTCATAGGTAAGGAGTTTTGAAGGTGATTCAATTAGTGTGTGAATATCAATTACAGGTGTGATACTGGGATTAATGGTGTAGATAATGGAAGCTCCACCCTGAGTATAGGTGGCACCAATCAATAGGCTTACAGCTTGGATGTAATACAAAGGAACCAAGAAGGCAGACTCACTGCAGCTATTCACTGCTTTGGCTTCTTTCTGCCTTCCTGACTGTCACACCATGGAATGTTTCTCCTCTGTGATGCTCCTATGCCATGCCACCCTCCTTTGGAACCAGCCAGCTATGGACTGAAACTTCTACAAACTATGAGCTGAAATAAACCTTCCTCCTTTAACTTAGGGTGTTGAGTATTTTTTCTCAGCAATTGAAAAGTAACTAAGATAATGGTCCTGCATTTAATTTTATCAGCAGTTAATTTGGGGCTGGTCAAACTTATCCTGGTGATACTGTTATAGGTTTTGTTAAAATATGTCTAAAACAACCTTTTTTTCTGCTAGGATCAGCCCTATTCTTCAGGTGTAATCTTTCTGGATTCTCAGCTAAATGACTAGAATGTCTTATGAGGCCTCTGTTACTATTTCAGAACCCCAATATCTTCTGGAACCATTGAGACAGGAATTCAGGAAGTGACAAAACTGGCTCGGAAGTAGGCATGAGTTATTAATTACAAGATTCTGGACTGATTAGCATGGAATGCAACATAGAAAACATGGATAAATTTACTGTGTTGTTTTTTAAAGTAAATGAATAAATGCTTTCCACTTACAGTATGACATGCTTAATTATAGAATTAATCTAAGTGTCCTACTTATATGAAAACCTGTGAACTACTTGACAAAATTTAAGAGATTAAATCATATGTTGATATCAATCTTGGAACATCTAGATTTTCAGGGAACATAGATATTGCCTTCAGCCCTAGAGAATAATGCCCCCAAATTACAGCAAACTTTCCACTATGGAGGAATGAGTTGAGGGAGTCTAGGTTCTGCTCTGGTATTCTGGTACCAATGACTGAAGGGAGAGGATATTTGCTTTTGATTAAGAGAGATGGAGCTGTCCTTCAAGCTGCTTTTAGCCAACTCTGGAGAACTTGTTCACAACACTTACTAAGAGATTAAAAACTGAAACATTAAGTGAATCTGCCAATAGCATTTCAGAGCTAAAGGCAGATACTACCCAACTTCTAATACTACATTCACCACTGAGAAGTTGCTAAGAGATTTATTACTGAATAAATGAATGAAGGACTCAACAAAAGAAGAAATATTTAAACCCAACTTTTGAAATAAAGACCTTTATCATCTCTTTTATTTGGGTAGTACATTAGTATCAGCAAAGTAATTTTCTATGCAATATCACCTATCAGTCCCCCAACAGGGTGTCACCAGATGATCTTCCTTGGAACAATGGGAGGTAATCTTTATTAAACTACTCTGCCCAACTCAAACTCAAATAAAATCTATAGAACCCAGACAGGGTCCACAGGAGAGCAATAAAAGAAAGAAATTAAACAGACTTAAGAAGAGAGGTTAAAAGAATAAAGATTATTTCAATTTGAAGTGCAGAAGGTGACTATAAACTTTCAAGCAATAAAAATATAACATACAATGGTCTTTAGCCATGAGCCAGTTCCCCTGAGAACAGAAAAAGAAAGCTGACAATTGAAGAGAAACAGATTTGTGTTAAATCTAAGCAAGAACCTGCAGGAACTATGGTTTGGAAATATGATGGGAAGGGGATCTGGGGATGGGAAGTGACCAAAAGGCACAGAGAGAAATGGGAAGTAAAAATGATTAAGATTTCATATGTATTTTATTGACTCACCAAGATAAATGTAATTATTATGTATTGCAAACATGGATCTATCTAGGGAAATATGTTATTATATAAATAATGTAGATTGAGTTCTTTCATAAGTCAAAAAAGTTTTCATTTTCAGCATGTTTCTCCTGCCATGGCTGTATGCATGTGGAAACCTCCTTATAATGCAAGGCAGTATTTGGACTTGAGACTTGAGAGGCTAAGCCAACATACAGTGAAGTTGGACTTTTTTAGTACACCAAACCATGAGCATCTGTAAAAGATACTGCCTTATTCTGACTTCTACTTTATCAGAAATAATAATATTATGAAGATGTCAGTGAGTTTTTACCGTAAAATTTACGATTGCCAGGCTAGTAAGCCTGTACTATCTGTACATTTGTTATTCTCTGAGAAAGATATAGTTACCTCTACCTTCACACAAAAACATATTCTACTAAAAAGTGCCTCTAAAGATACAATTTGGGGCAATGGAAACAAGATTAAGTTATTTCACATTGGAGAGAAAAACATCAAACTCTAATTAAATCCAGGAAAAGAATTGAGACTAGACTACTTTGGCATCAAGCTGGCCAACACTGGAAACACGAGCTGACTCTTTCACTTTTCATCCAGGTGTCCTGGAATCCAAAAATGTTAGCAAAGATACAATTTCAAAGCAACTTTTAAATTTTAAATAAAGTTTTGGTAACAAAATACCTGCTAGAGTTTGTTATAAGGCGCATAGCTGTGAATATTTAAGAAGCCTTTGCTTTAGAAGCAGATCTTGGATTCTCACTGAAGAACGCCTAGAATATTATTTGGGGTGGTAGCACTGCTGGAGACTTCCAAAGACTTAGAGAGTAATACAAAAATAATGACAACCTTATTTAGGGACCAGAGAGCACTCCGTTTGGCCAAACTTCATAATATGCATAATTACAGGGAGCTATTGAGATATGTTGGAAGCAGGTATTAAAACCCTGAATCACCAATCAAAAGCACTACAAGGGAAACTTCTGTACAAAGAAATGTCATCTTGATTATCATCACTCACCAACTGACAGAGAAAGACTAGAATGGTTTTCTGAGAAGGAATCTAAGCTCATGTCTCTGTACAAAGGGAAAAATGCTTTCATCAAGTAACAATACCTGATATGGTCACTAAAGGGAGTTCTGGGGTAGATTCTCCAGGCATTTGGCTATTTGACCTCTGTATTAGTCAATTTACTGTCACTGGGACAGAACACCTGACACTCACAACTTAAAAGAGGAGATGGTTAGTTTGGCTTATGATTTCAGCAGGTTGAGTCCACAGCCAGCTGGCTCCAAGGCAGAAACAGCATGATACAAGGGCATGATAGAAGAAAGCTGTTCAATCCATGGCAGTTAGGAAGCAGAGCATGAAGCAAGGAGCCAGGAACAAGAATACACCCTTTAAGGTCACGCCCCAGGGGCTCTCCTCTTCTGATCAGGCCCCACCTTCTAACAACATATTCAGCTATGAATTCAGGGAATTAAACCATTAGTGGTTTAATTAGTGCCCTCATGACTCAGTCACCTTCCAAAAGGCCCACTTCTGAATGGGGCGGGGGGGGCGGTATTTTAGATTTAAACCAGAATAAATACATTTGACACTGTATTACAGAGATGAAATGAGAGTCAGGCAACTCCCATTGAGAAGGAGGAAGTGGAAACATGGAACTGAAAAAGCTCAGGGCAATGTGTGGTGACCGCTGAACCTCAGCGCTTCTGCAGAGCCTTTTGGGGCAAGAAAGACCAAAGCTATAGGAGATCTTTTGGAAAAGAATGTTTTCAGCCCCTGAACTTAGAATCAGGTAAGCAGGTTTTTAACAGTCACTGCCATAGAAACACCCTTGACTCAAAATTTACGGATTAGCATGTCATTTAATGATTAAATAGTACACAGGATTTAAAGATTTTAATTACATATGTATACTTACACACATTGTATGTGTTTTTAACGAATATGTTTTTCAAAATAATAGCAGTTAAATATGTATATCCATTATAATTCCAAAGACAAACTTCAAGCATTAACACAACCCAGGAAGATGTCTTCCCTTTCCCAAATTTCTAGGTACAGTAGATTCACCATTATGGTTCCACCCCAGCCTGGGAAGGTCCAAATCTCTGCCCCAAGATTTTGCAACCTACCATGGGTTTCATTTAGGATTGTGGCCTCCTGAACTCCTGTGTGGCTGACACCGTGTTGAAGCTGCTTGCCTTGACCTAGACACAAAATTAACAAGTCTCCACAGCACCCAGTGAGTCCATACCCCCCCACACACAAACACACACAATGCCACAACTGTGCTGCAACTGCCTCACTATCTGTGTCACCCAGCTCTCCAATCTCTGAATTCCTTTTTCAGAAGATATCAAGGAGGAAATCCCCTCCTCATCTCCTCTTATACCGAGAGACAAAATATTGTTCCACCTTGAATCCAGAAAATATATCTTTACTTTTATCAAAAAGAAAAAGAGAAAAAATAATTTCACCCCAAAGAAAAATGCTGATTCCAGCTATCCCTTTAATTTTTAAAAAGAAGCACAATAGATTGCACATACACTGTCAGAGGAATTCCAGTTTAGCGATTGTGAGGTTTTTATGTGTGTTTCCGTATTTTCCCAATTGCTGTGTATTTCTCTTCAAATAAGAAACCCAAAAGAAAAACGGTTGTTGTTTTGTTGTTCTTGTGAGGTTTGGGGTTTTTTTGTTTGTTTGTTTGTTTTTCCTTTTTTCAGGAAAGCTTCGCTGAACAGAAGGCACCTTCTACGGAGGCAGAGGCGCACCAAGCCACCGCAGAATCGACTCGCGCGCCCCCTAGTGGGCGCCCTTAGGCCCCTCCCGCCCCTGCGAGGTCAGCTCCCTGTCAAAGGTCACCTCCACGGTCCGGCTAAAGGCGGTAACCTTTCCTTAGCCTAAACTGTCACCGCGCCCCTGCCGTCCGAGAAGAGGCCCTGACCCGCCGTGGGAGGACTTGTCTCCTAGGGCTGCGGCACGGTCGGCGGTAAGGACCCTGGGGCCGGGAGGAAGCAGAGCCCAGAGCCCAGAGGCCAGAGCTGACACAGCCGCGTCCAGAGACAGCTTCTGACTGCGGCCGTGTGGCCTCCCAACGGCACAGCTGTTTTATTTCTGCGACAGGACAGCTTGGTTAGTTGGAGCTACAGGTTTTTTTTAAATCGCCTTTCAGTTTGTTTCCCAATCCTTTTCAAGATTCTCTGCCAGACACCCCACTGTCCTCTAAAGTGCGGCCCCCATCCCAGGCCTCTTGGGCAGCTGCTCTCAGGGAGGGGACTGCACCCTCACCGCAGCAGCAGAGCTAGGGAAATCTCGCTCTTGAGGAGCCCTGCTTTGGGGAGACTTCGGCAGCCTATGCCACCACCCACGTGGCTTCCGTCCTGGCGCTGCTGGCCACCAGGGGGTGCTCTTCTGTCCGACTTCCACCTCTCTTCCTCAAAGTCTAAGATCTTTTGCAAATGGAAGGGGACCAAGAGGTAAAGGGAGAGAAAGAGAAACGGAAGTGAAAAGAATTAAAATGTGTTATATATGTGTACCAACTCCTCATGATGAATATAATCATTATGTACTGCAAACGAGTATTAATAAAGATTTTTTTTTGGTACCCGGAATCAAACTCAGGTTCTTGCTCTTGCCAGCAGGCTCAGTGCCACTGAGCTAAATCCCCATCCCCAAAACAATTTTTAATGAAAAAATAAGAGGGCTCTTTGGACTGTTCGCACCAGACCTAAGTTCAGTTTCTCTCTCTCTGCACCTACTCTGGGTTGAAAGGAATTTATCGACCATTCCCAGGACAACCCCTGAACCTTATGGCCTTTGAGCCAGGCTCCATCCTTCCTTGCACCCAGCACCCTGAGGCTGCCCTCACCTGTCCCTAATCAGCAGCACTCAAGCTACACTCCCCCCCCCACCGTACTGGGAATTGAACACAGGACCTTCATCCTGAGCTACATCCCCAGATCTCTTTTTAATTTTATTTTTTATTTTTAGACAGGATGTTGCTAGTCACTAAATTGTCCAGGCTAGAGCTGGGTGTGGCAGTGCACACCTGTGATCCCTAGCACTCAGGAGGCTGAGGCAGGAGGATGGATGCAAGTTTGAGGTCAGCCTGGGCTACATAGTGAGTTCAAGGCCAGCCTGAATGAAGCAAAACCCTGTCTCAAGAAATCCAAAAAATAATAAATAAATAAATTACTCAACCTAAACAATTTTCTATCCTCCTGCCTTAGCCTCCTAGAGTGCTAGGATCACAGGCATACGCCACCATGCCCAGCTACCACACTTCTTATCTATAGGCTGCCTCCCATTGTTCCACATCTGGCAGTTTGGTGATGTCCTGATGTTGCCTTCAAAGACATCCCACAGATCATCTGCCCAATTATCCCTTCTCTGAGGTCCCTCACCCAGTGACCTCTGGGTCCTTAAACACCCTCCCACTAGTAAATCCCTACAGGAATAGCTGTGCATCCTCAAAAGTCTGGGCCTATTTACTGTTGCCTATTTTTGCAAACTTATTATGAGCTAGTAACTATGATTTTCATATAAACTTCATTCCGAAGATACAAGAGGTGAAGGGCCCATGCTAAAGTGTCACATCTCAGGGCATTTACACTCTTTCCTCAAGCTTTTCAAGGTCTCTCAACAGTGCCTGGCATCTTCTGGGCTGGCAGTGCCTTCACACACAGGTGTGGCAGACCAAACCAAGGAGCCCCATATAATCTGTGGGCTCATCTGGGACCATTTGTTGGGTTCCAGAAGGTCAGCCTAGTGAGAAAATCCTTCTGGCCAGAGCTATTTTTCTTTCACAAGATATTATGAGAATTTAGTGCTGTCATATTCCTTTGGAGAAACACATGTTGTTTGTGTGGTTGAGGACCCATAAAAATACCTGCCTGGGATCTGCACAACCTAAGTGTGGCCCTACCTTGGAAGCAAGTACTGTTATGAATGTTATATTACACATGAGAAAAATGAGGCTTAATGGAAATTATAAAACCTCCACCAGGGCTGGGAATTTAGCTCAGTGGCACTGTGCCTGCCTTGCAAGTACAAGGTCCTGAGTTCAATCCCTGGTACAAAAAAAAAAAACCTCCACCAAAGTCTCTCTGGGAGCTGAGATTTGAATGTAATCATCTTTGACTTCAGAGCCCAACCTGTTGGCCATCACATAACATTGTCCTTCCGGTGTTTGTTTGCTTCTCTAATTTCAACATGTATTATTTTTCCTTGATATTTCTAAGGGTGGAGGTGACATGTTGAAGCCTGGAGATTCCCTCCACTCTACCTAGAACAAGTGCACAGAGGAGCTCAGCACCTGCAGGACTAGGTAGAAAGGATGGGAGGATTCTGCATAATTAAAGTCAATCTGAAAACAGTCCCTGATCTCCAGGACTCTCAGCTGCTCCACTCTGGAAATGCTGAGATGGTTCCAGACACTGGAAACCACTGAATTCATAGGTTTGTGATGGATGAAAGAAGCCAATTGAGGAGAGAAGGGCCACAGAGACTCCGGTTTCCAGAAAGCTTGGCATATTATCTTGATTCAAAGAACTGGGAAGGAGCCTGAAGTTAGTCTAACTCCACTGCAGAAGAATTACACATCCTTATCGCTGTGTTCTTCCAGGAAGCAGAGAAGGGAGAGCAGGACCAAAGCTCCCTTGACACTACAGATGCAGCTTTTGGTCCTATGATTGCAAGCTTTTGATGAGAATGGAAGAAGAATGCCTTAATGGGTTCTAACACTTGAGATTTATTTTGTAATTTGAATTCATTTTCTATGTCTAGGCAAAATAAATTACGTTTATTGATCAATTTCACTAAACTGCAACAAGTCTCATAAGTTCTTTTCATAGACTTCTCAAGGAAAGCATACAGTTTTTCAATGAGCTCCAGCAATAACAGGCTATCAATAAAGGTGACAAGTTTATAACCCTAATATAAACTGAGTTTCCCAGGTCACTCCAGCCTGGAAACAAAATCAAGGTCACCAAAAGAAAGCAGATAATAAAACAAAACACTGATTCATTCGCTCCACTTTCCACCCGCAATAGCAGAATCTCACCCCATCTTGCCCTCCTCCCTCTCCCAATCACCTCTAAATGGTCCATGGAGTTTCTGCAGGATCTTTCCTCCACGTTCCTCCTGGTCAGAACCATCCTTCTGCCACTTCCCTGTGCTTGCTGCTGTTCTGCTCCTTGGCCAGGCCACTTTGCTCCCAGTGAACTGGCACAGAGGTTTTGTTTAACTTCTGCATGCAACTGAGCTACTACATAAGGAAACTACAGGGACAGAAGAGCTTCAGTCTCCACTGCTCAAAATTCTGGAACAAGTTCCTAGGAACACTAGGGAGGAAATAAAAAATACTTACAAAGCCTCCCCCTCTCTTTCTACATTGAGTATTTTACCTGAACCAGATTCATATTCTCCCATTTTCTCTTCCCATACTTTATATTTTTCCAAAATATACTCCTATTCTTTTCTGTAAATGACTCCCAGAAGAGCACAACCAGTGAAGTAGCCCAACCTGTAACTATTCCCTTCATGTACAGCTCCTTTCCTGTACTCCTATGTACTAAAATGCCCTTTCTCCTGCCAGCAGGAGATTCTTGGAGATGGGAGGTGGGGTAATTCCAGAGTAACAGGAGGTCTCTCTTAACTTTCCTCTTTCTAGAGAAAGTCAACTGTCATCTGATAACAACCCACCACCACCAACCCCCAACAGAGACAAAACCACAAATATTTGTGGCAAAAGTCCTTTTAATCCAAGCATTTTCCTTGTACAGCTCTGGAACCCAGGGAGACATACTGGGTTTTTTCAGCTTTGATTGGTTAAACACCACACATATACCCAGAACACAGGAAAGGCTTTTATAAGTTCTCAATCTGATTATGCCCTGGAAACAAGATCCTCTTTGCTGACATGAGAAATGGTGTAGGATTTACAAAAACAAATTAACCAGCCCACTTCTTGAACATCCCCATTCCCTGGTGGAGTCAGACACTGAGCTTAGCATAGCTTGGGAACTGAAGCCAAGATCTTCCTCCTCGTCCATACGAATGCATGCACACATGCTCACATGCAGGAATATGCACAAAAGCACAGTACATTGACTTTTCTCCTGCTTGAAATACTTCTGCCTCACATCCCTCTTGTTTTGATATCCCACAGATCCCCCACCATTTCCAACCCTCTGAACTTTCCCAGCAAGAGGGAAGCTTGCTTCTGTACAACATCAAAACTAATGGGACTAGACACTCCTGTGGGCTTTGGCCCAGAAACACACACCCCTGAATGCAACAGGAAGAAAACTTCAGATCTTTGACTCTATCATAAAAGGAGGAAGGAGGGGTGGAAAATTGGTGAAGCTGCTTCAGAATGTACATCAGCCATTCAAACCATTTGATTGCTAGAGTGCTGGTATTGTCTCTTTATCCTTTATCTTATTGTCTCTTTATCCTCTTTATGCTTTATCCAAGTGGAGAAAATGTACTAATTTCATGATTATTACCACAAATTTGGTGGTTTAAACTAACAGGAAGTCATTATTTCAAAATGCTGGAGGCCATAGGTGTAAACTCAAGATGTTCACAGGTTCACACCCCCTCCGGAGACTCTAGAAGGAGAACCTACTCTTGCCTCTTCCAGCTTCTAATGGCTCCTGGAGATCATTAGCTTATGACTGCATCACTCCAATATCTGCCTTTTCTTCATGTGATCTTCGTCTCTCCAAGTCCTGTTCCTTTTCTTCTTCTGTCACTTTTAAGGACACTGTAATTGGCTTTATGGCTCACCATAATGCAAGATGATCTCAAGACCCTTAACTTAATTACATGTCCAAAGACTATTTCCAAATTGGGTCAAATTCACAGGCATGATGGGGGTGAAGAGGTAGAAGCTAGGATTTGAATATAATATCTTTTAGAACCACTATTTAACCTTGCAGAATATGGTCTTGCTTCCGGGTACTGGCAATCTCTGGTCTCTACTTCACCTTGAATTCACTGGAAATCCCAGATAACTCTTTTTAGAGGGGGAGAAAAAAACATGCTGGAATTTTGGCCACTGACCTAGTATTTTATTTGGGCTCCTTGAATTGGAGAATTGGTAAAGTGATGTGGTAATCTTGAATTTTGCTTTCCAATTCTGAGGATTGAACCCAGGACCTTCTGCACAGATATATATCCCAGCCCTCTTTATTTATTTTGAGACAGGATTTACCTGCATTGTGTTCTTTTCTAAAACAGTCTGGGCTGGGGATTTAGCTCAGTGGTTCCGCCACCTGGCTCACAAACGCAAGGACCCGAGTTTGATCCCCAGTACCAAAAACAAAAAAAAACAAACAAAATAAAACAGCCTGCTATTCCAATATTAAAAATTGGAATAATCTGTGAATTTGTTGGATCTGCAAGTTCTTTTGTCACCCCAGACACACATCTTAACTAGTGACGGCCTATTCATTAACTACTCACTGACTGTCTTTGGTTACTTTTCTCATTGCTGAGACAAAATACCCAAAACCAAAAGTTAAAGAAGGAAAGATTTACTTTTCTTATAATTTGTAGAGGTTTCACATCATACTTGGCTGGCTCCAAGGCAGGTTGGCTTGGCAGAGGGGCAGCAGAGAGGAGAAGCAGTTCATGACAGCAAGCAAGTGACAAACAACACAAGACAATGGCAGCTTCTTTCTGACCTTTTTATATTCTTTGTAGGCTACCTGTCCTCTGCCCTAGGGCAGAACTATGGAGAACTACGCCAAACCAATCAGTAGACTAATTGAGTGCTCACACACCCTTAATCTCATTATCATACACCCTAGATGCAGCTAAATCTGAAAAGCCCCACCTATGAATGAGGCTTAGGGGAGACATCTACACACTAGCCATAACAATGACCTTTGTAAGAAATTTAAGAAGGCACTGGTTGTGCTCAGGTTTATTAAGAAATAAGGGCTTGGGTTTAAATCCCATCACCTCATGAAAAATTTAGTAGAAACCTGTTCAGAGGCCTTCCAAGTCAAAATCTATTGTAATAACACTAAGATATTATTTAGCTTATCCCATCATTCCCAAGAAAACAGTGGTCTTTTCATACAACCAGCTATGAACAAATGGATTGCAAAAATATAAAGCTAGATGTCTTTGGAGAGCTCATGTTTGGGTATTCTACTGTAAATATTTAAAGTATATAATAATTCTGAGATCAAACTAATGAGTTCATGAGTTGAAATAAAGCACACAGGTAATGGGGAAAAAATAAGAACCAAGATACATCACGTACAGGCAAAACCACCCAATGATAAATGTAAACGTATTATATACCTAAAATGTACCAATAAAAGAATTTTTTAAAAGATAACTATATGTTAAAAAAATTTAAAAAAAATATTCTCACCTGAGCAAGTCCTCTATTTTTTCCCATTTGAATCAACACAGGAAAAATTATATAAAAAGCACTGAAAGAGATAGATAACTTTAAAGAGAGTATATACCTCAATTTCTAGATGCGACCATGTGAAAAGAACACTGTAAACAGCCTAAGGTTTTGTTTGTTTGCTTAGTTTTGGTGTTTGTTACTGCTGTTGTTATTGTTACTGCTGTTGTTCCAAATTCTCATGTCCTGAGACACAGAGCAGGATGTTAGAAATAGAGGAGTAACATTTCCCTTGAATTTTCTGGAGTAAATAGAGACAAGAGTGGTAATAATAAAATTGAACCACAGGCTTATAAAAATGTATTCCCATTTCCTGCTATCTCCCACCACTATCCCCACTTATCCACACAAACAACTGAACAGATAGACTAGCCTACCAAACTATAGTATCTGGCATGTAAATATTTCACATAAATGAAATTGTAAATAAATTAATAGTACCTAAAAACCCCTGAAATTTTCTAGTACAAAATCATACACAAAAGAAATGACAAGTGTGATAACTGTACATCATTTGACCAGAATTTAGTAAATACCTACTTTATGTTCTACTTTGAAGTTTGGGTAGAAGTGTGATATACAACAAATTCAACTTTAGTCCAGTGATGATATGTTCATGGTGGCAACATCAGTTAACTTTCATTAAATCTTATCATGGGCTGGGCACCATGCTCAATGCATAGTCATTATAGAAAACATTTTGGTAAATATGAGGTTCTTTATTAATTACTACCTATAATTTCACCTAATTACAGTAACTTCAAAGTAGCAAGAAGAATAAAGATATTTAGAAGAACCTGCAACAACTGTGACATAATCTGAATACCTTTATGATTTCCATTGCTAACAAAGTTCTGCTCTAAGTACTGAGGTCTGTTGCTCAAAGGTTCTGCTCTAAGTACTTTGGTCTGTTACTACTCTGATAAATGAAGGAAATGCTAAATTTCAGCCAGAAGTTAATGAAAGCAAAGATGAATTTTCCCCAGGGATCATTCATCCATGGACCCCCATATTTGAATACAGGCTGAGTTAACCTTTCTCTTTAATTTTCCTTCAGATAATGCCTTCTTAAAATAGCTATTTTTCGCTAAGAAATGTTAAGAGTAATGGAGAATCACTGACTGTCCTATCATTTTCTGTAAGGGCTATCCACCTACGTGTCCTCAGTTATCCCGTTCCCAGTTTATCCTGGGTGACACTACTCCAGTAAAATGCTTAGGAAATGCTTCCTTTGCTTTCTCCCTTTTACAAATTCACAATGCAAGCTAGCACTGGAAAGGCTCTGAAAGGAACAAACAGTGCTTTACATTGTCCAAACATGGCCTGACCACAGAACCTCCTTCCTCTTTTTTTTCCATGGTCTAATTATTAATTTCATACAATATGGGGCACACCTGGGAAGATATTGACTTATATAGTATTAAAAGAATTGGAAAAGTCCTCCTTTACCAACCAAAATATATTAACCCCATGGGTTTTTCCTAGAACAAATCCATAACAAGCTTGAGGCAGAAAAAGAAAACACATGTGAGAATAGTTTATGTTATTACAGTAATGTACACACTTGGTTTAATGAGAACCATTGTTACAGTTAGGCTTGATTGTGCCCACTTGATAGGATTGGGAGATGTCCAGGGGATTAAGGGAACACACTTCTGAGTGTGTATCTGGTCCCTTGGCCTTTCTTCTCTGTTACTGTTCCCCTGCTCTGCTTCCCAGCTTCCATGACCTAAGCATCTGTGCAACACCATGCCCTTCTGTTATTTTCTACCTTGGAGCCAGCCAACCAGTGACTGAATTCTCTGAAACTATAAGCCAAAATCATCCTCTATTCCCTAAGGTTAAGTATTATCTTTTAGTGACAGAAAAGCTAACACAACCATGCTTCTTCCTATTTTCCAAGGTGTCTCATGGTCAACCCCTCCCTACTGAGTACATACTTCTCTCATAATCACCACTAAACCATGATAATCACAATGATTTTCAATAAATCCTTAGCATTCTGAATTATTGATTAGTACTCTCATTTCAAGCAATAGAACCCATTACAATGACCTTAATTCATACTCAAGTAAAAGACAACTTCACAAAACCAGAGAGAAAGATGCAACCAAACAACTTCAAGAAAGCAATGAATCCAGGAACTAGAATATTACTTGGGCTTACAAACACTCATACTTAACCTTTCACTCTACCTCTCTCTCCCCTCTCTGACTTTCTGTGCCTCTTCATTCTTCACTTGCTCATTCTATATGCTTTTGCTTTAAGACAAGAGCTTATACTGTGCCTCCTCTCTTTACTGAGTTCCTTCTTGCCAAGTTCTATAGTATTGACCAATTTCTGATTTTCCATTCCACTGAGAAGAAAAACATGGCTACCATAAGTTCCCAAGTTTAAGTTTACATGCACAAGATACTGTACTCCAAGAGGAGGTGAGGCAATTCCAGCACCCAGAAGGAGGCTCCCTGGCCACCATGCCACTGCTCCCAGGGAAGATGAAGTGAGTCAATCCCAGCACCCAGGAGGAGGCTCCCCAACCACCATTCCACCACTCCCAGGACAGGGCAGGTGAGCTGCAGGGGTGCCAGTATGGAAAATGAGAAGACACATAAACAAGCCTCAAAAACAGACTTCCATTAGTCAGTCAAAAGCCTTCTAGACCTAACTGACAGATTCAGTAGAGTAGCTGGATAAAAGGTCAACACTAAAAAAAATAGTCTTCTTTTACGCAAATAGCAGAATCCCTGAGAGAGAAATTTGGGAAATAATTCCTTTTACAATAGTATCTAAAAAAATGAAATATCTAGGAATCAACAGAACAAAGGAAGCAAAAGACTTCTACACTGAAGACTATAGCACTCTGAAGAAGGAGATCAAAGAGGATATAAGAAAATGGAAAGATATCCCTTGTTCCTGTTTAGGAAGAATCAATATAGTGAAAATGGCCATACTTCCAAAACTATGATATAGATTTAATGCAATACCAATTGAAATTCCAACAATATACTTCACAGAACTAGAGAAAACAATCCAATAATTCATTTGGAACCATAAGAGACCTAGAA
>NW_004624737.1:840264-858250 GCF_000247695.1 Heterocephalus glaber | reverse complement strand
AAAAAAAGATAACATACTCTTATCTAACTTGAGTTGGGTACTCCCCTGGTCTGCCAGGGCCAATCTCTAGGAATCATGAAGAGTGGGTGGAGGGTTGGAGTGAAAGCCATGTCCACAGAAAAGGAGCCAGAAGAAAGAATAAACAATAGATGACCTACATAAATTATATCTGGGAAAGTGCTTGAACGAAGTGAAGTTTCACTTGCTATTAATTCCATGACTGTTAAAAACTTCAATTCCAGCTTCAGGTTGGAATGCAATTTTTTAAGTATATATGTCAAAACATATGTTGATTCTCTCTTCTAAACTAAACATCAAGGGCGGTGGCGGTGGCGGTGGCGGTGGAGGTGGCGGTGGAGCGGAGGGCGGGGCTCAGCTCACCTTGGCTCGGCGGGCAGGCGCGCAGACCTGGCGGCCAACATGTACCATCAGAGATTATGTCTACTTTGAGAATTCCTCCAGCAACACTTACCTAATTAGAAGAATAGAAGAACTCAACAAGACTGCAAGTGGCAATGAGGAAGCGGAAGTAGTGTGTTTTTATAAAAGACGAGATATTTCCAATACGCTTATAATGCTTGCGGACAAGCATGCTAAGGAAATTGAGGAAGAATCTGAAACAACAGTGGAGATCGACTTGACTGACAAACAGAAACATCAGTTGAAACATAGGGAGCTCTTTTTGTCACGCCAATATGAATCTCTACCTGCAACACATATCAGGGGAAAATGCAGTGTTGCCCTTTTGAATAAGGCAGAATCTGTGTTGTCATATCTTGATACAAAGGACACATTTTTCTACTCATTGATCTATGACTCCTCAGTGAAGACCTTATTAGCTGACAAAGGTGAAATCAGAGGGGGTCCTAGATACCAAGCAGGCATTCCAGAAATGCTCCTAGAAGGAGAATCAGATGAGAGGGAACAGTTGAAATTGGAGGTTAAAGTTTGGGATCCAAGTAGCCCACTTACGGACCGACAGATTGACCAGTTTTTAGTTGTAGCACGTGCCATTGGGACATTTGCTCGAGCTCTCGATTGCAGCAGCTCTGTGAGGCAGTTGAGCTTGCACATGAGCGCAGCTGCTGCTTCCCGAGACATCACCTTCTTTCACGCTATGGATACGTTGTACAGACATGGCTATGACTTGAGCAGTGCAATTAGTGTCTTGGTACCACTTGGAGGACCTGTTTTATGCAGAGATGAAATAGAAGAATGGTCAGCCTCTGAAGTTAGCTTATTTGAAGAGGCATTGGAAAAATATGGCAAAGACTTCAATGATGCATGCCAAGACTTTCTCCCTTGGAAATCATTGATGAGCATCATTGAATATTATTGCATGTGGAAAACTACGGACAGATATGTGCAGCGGAAACGTCTAAAAGCTGCAGAAGCTGAGAGTAAACTGAAACAAGTATACATCCCAACTTACAAACCAAACCCCAACCAAATATCAACCAGCAATGGCAAACCTGGCACTGTGAATGGAGCTGTGGGGAACACGTTCCAGCCCCAGAATCCCCTCTTAGGTCGAGCCTGTGAGAGCTGCTATGCTACACAATCTCACCAGTGGTATTCCTGGGGCCCACCTAATATGCAGTGTAGATTGTGTGAAACTTGTTGGCTGTATTGGAAAAACTATGGAGGCCTAAAAATGCCCACCCAGTCAGAAGAGGAGAAGTTATCTCCCAGCCAATCATCAGAGGATGCCCAAGTTACAAGTCACCTGTCCCAGCAGGCCATGCAGGGAATGCCAGTCCGAAACACTGGGAGCCCAAAGTCTGCTGTGAAGACGCGCCAAACTTTCTTCCTCCACACAACATATTTCACAAAATTTGCTCGTCAGGTCTGCAAAAATACCCTTTGATTGCTGCAGGCAGCAAGACGTCTGTTTGTTGCTATTAATTATGCTGCCATTAGAGCAGAATGTAAGATGTTTTTAAATTCTAAATCTTACATGTTGTGCTTTTCTGACCATTTTCTTTCTTTCTCTCTCTCTTTTTTGTTTGTTTGTTTGCAATAAACATGAGTTCTTGTGTAAAAAAATAAAATAAAATAAACACCAAGACCAGAATGACTTAGAAACAATTGAAATCAGCAGGACAGAAGGTGAGAATTAATTAATGATCATTAATAATAATCATTTCACCCATGCCTTAGGATTCTAACTTTCATGTTAATAAGGCAAGGTCTCAAGTGTCACACATTTTTATATGTATTTTTCTAATTTCTTCTCAAGCATTTTATAATTATCCTCAAATTAGCCTTTGATATGAGCAAGTCTCCAGGAGAGACTCTCATTCTCTCTTAGGATCTCACAACTTGATGCCCATACACATTTAGACTCATCTTTACCACTTCCCTATACCCACCTGTGTTCCACCTACATAGACTCACTTACCCCTCAGAGATTTCCAATACATACACTAGAGTATTCATTGCTTATCTGAAATTCAAATCTAACTGAGTTTTCCCTATTTTTTACAAAATTTGCAACACTGCCCAGATCACTCTGCTTTTTCAAAGCCCCCTGACATCGTCACCCTACACTCTTCACTTATGATGCCCTTCATCAGCCTCTCCCCTTGGCAAACTCTCCAAGAATCAACTCAAATGCCTTTTTCTCTGAAAACCTTCCATACTTTCCCTCAGTGGTTAGATCGTCCTATGATAGTTTCTCAAATCTTTACTAAAACAGTGACTGGTCTGCTTGCCTCCCCTGCTGA
Source organism: Heterocephalus glaber (assembly GCF_000247695.1). Next base: position 855,524 of record NW_004624737.1, on the reverse strand, counting down.
CCATGAGCTCTACAAGACTCTGTTGGACTTTATAATCTTTGTGCCTTCATACACATAACAGACACTAGCATATAGGAGACACTTAGAATCTGTCAAAGCAGTGAAGTAATGAATTTCTTTGAAAATGAACTAATGCACCTAATAACAGCTATACTATTTCTATTTCCCCGACAACACTCTGATTCATTTTCTTAAAACAGTATTTTTCAAATTTTAGAACACTCCTTGGTATATGGAAAACTCAATTTAGTGAGTGAAAATCAGCATGAAATAGAGAGAGTTGGAACTTATGGGAAAAGGAATGGAAAATAGAATATAGCATACATAATAAGGATAAGTTTCGGTTTGTTTTTTGTTTGGTTGGTTGGTTTTGTTTGGTTTGGTTTGGTTTTTTGTTTTTGTTCTGCAGACAGTCTCACTATGCAGTTCAGGCTGGTCTTGAACTTACTAAATAGCCAAGGCTAGCCTCAAAGTCATGGCAATCCTCCTGCCTCAGCCTCCCAAGTTCTGGGATTAGAGGAGTCCACTACCATGTCTGGAAAGTTTTTTGTTAATTTAAGTTTTTGTGTAGTGCTATATGTGTTTGTGTGTGTTAAATTTCACTTGAAATGTACTCCTTACTGTAAAGTATGGTCAAAATATTATGAAAGCCATTACTTTTATGAGCATATTTGTGATTCCTTTTTGCTTTTTCCTGCACTCTCCTCAAACTCCCTTCAAATACCTTCACTGACTCCACATCTCATATATCCTAGGTCACCCAAAATTTTGCCCCAAACTTTACTTACTCCTTCTTCCCACAAGTAATTTCATTGCACAAATAATTTCATCCACCCAAGACATATGACCTTCTCCTTGTACATGCCATACCCCAAAATTATGGCAATAGTCTTTGCTTCATGAGTTGTATTTGTCTTATTCCACAATTTCACCACTCTTGCCACATCCTATGTCCTTTCTGCTTTCACGGCTATTTGAATACCAACATGTTCATATGACTGTATTACTCAGTTTTTCATTAGTACAATGAAATAACTTGGGCAGATTACTTATGCAAAAAAGAGGCTTATTTAACTCAGTTTTGAGGTTCAAAGTTTTTCTGGCTTCCACCACTGGCCTTTGGGACTTCCTGGTGCAGATCTTTCATGCAGACAACCATGAATTGTTGCTGTGGGCTCTTGGCCACTGGCTGGGCTCTTGGAAGACATTGCCTTGGACTCTAGGCCTTCAGCTGGACTTATGCAGGACATTGCTGTGGGATCCAGAACCTTGGCTGGATTCTTTGAATCTCTAGTGTGGGGCTAGATCTCTTGCACTCCTCTGCAATTGACCTTTTGAGTGACTATTATAAAATAATTGTATAAATGATGTATCCTGTATTAAATCTATTCCCTTGCAAATCCTGACTACAATAAAAATGGTACCAGGAGTGGGGTGTTTGCTGTGATGTTGCCTAGCCATATGACTTAAGCTTAAAAGCCTTGGCAATCAATTTGGAAAGGTTTTAAGAGACCAACCAAAAAGGCACCCCTGATACACTTTTATTGGAGACTTTGGTCAGAGAATGGAAAATGAGAGTATTGATGGAAATGCTGCCACTTAGGATGAGGCTCAGGAGGCCTCTATTGAGGACTACATTGACTGCTGGATCCAAAGCAGTGTATATTGTGCTTCAGGAAGAAGTTTGTCTGCATTTTCTCATGTCCAGAAACTTTGCCTGAGACTAAGGGTGGTGGATTAATTAATATCACAGAAGAAATTTCTTTTTAAAAAAAATGTATTTATTTTTATTCTTTTTTCCCTCCATTAAGTTTATTGGTACATTTTAGGTATAAAATACAGTTATATACATCATTGGGATCTTGTACCATTACATGAGTATCTTGGTTCTTATTTTTTCCCCTTCCCCTGCCCTCCCTTTACCCCCTCCACCCTTCCCTATTTGCAAAGAATTTGTTTCCTTTTTTTTTCCCTTTTCTCATACCACAGAAGAAATTTCAAGGCAGGTGAATGTTGAGTTCATGGCATGGCAGCTGTTAGGGGCTTTTAGCCAGATTTATGTTGAGGATCAAGAGCAAAGAGACCAGAAGAATGGTTTAAAATGTTTTGAGTTTGGCCAGAAGGGAAACTCCAGTAAAGGTGTGGACTGAAAAATAGAACAGAGGAGATCTTGATTGCTGAGAAGGAAAAGGAGAATAGAAAAAGATGGCCTGAGGGCATCACTAGAAGCAGCAAGATTTCACCCTTTGCAGCCTCAAAATTGCAAAAGTGAAACACTTTGCTTTGGGAAGAAAGCCCCAGAGCACTATGTTCCAGGATAGTGGCAGCCTAGAGAATTTGTTCCACAGAATTCTGTTCAGAAGGTTTGGTGATCACACTTGACTCCTACAGCCAAGAGAGAAAGAATCCTGGGTAGTGCTCCAGCTGGCAACAGACCTTGGCACCATTCACATGGTGCTAGTTTTAGGTGCATGCAGAATGGAAGAGTTGTGAGGTCAGGAAGGCTTCCACACAGATTTCAGAAGAAGGCCCAGGAGGCCAAGCAGTGTGCCTCTGAGAGGACAGTGTGTGAAGCTGTGAGTGTGAAGCTGAAGGTGCAGTGGAGACCCCAGAAGTTTGGAGAAGTCAGGAACATGGATTGTCTGAGGAAAGTTGCAAGGAGGGAGCAGATCTGGCCCAAGAGAGTAGCTGTGGGAGCTATGACCACTAGAAATACCTCAGGGGTGGCTCCACCCAAGCCCTTTGGAGTTCACAACTTGCCACAGATTGCCTTGGATGCTGGAAGTAGAACTGTGGAATTTAATGTTTTCCCTGCTGAATTTTGGGCTTGCTTTTGTCGCATTCCTTTGTATCCTGTTTGTAACTTTTGGAATGAAAAGGTTTATCTCATGCCATTGCATGTTAGAAGTGTTTAAATTTCTTTTGAGGGGCTTGCAACTATAAATTTGCCTTCACTCTCAGAGGAGTCTGGACTTAGACTTTTCAGCAATGCTGAAACTGTTAGCACTTTGGCAACTCTTGGAGATGGACTAAATGCTTTTTTGCATAAAGGGATGTGCATGAGTCTTTGGGGGGCCAGGGGAGGAACGCTATGGCTTGTGCTTAGATGTCTACCTAAAGCCTCATGCTTTTCAGAGGTAGCTAAACAAGAGTGTGTGATTGATTCATGGTGGGGCTAGGCTAAAGGGTACTAGGGTTAAGAGTGTGAGTGCTACCCATTCTTAGTCTGAATAAGATAAAAGGGACAGAAAGACAATGTTGAGGTCTCATTGCTTTTACTGTCTTCTGCCACTATGAACTATTGCCACTCTGTCACCCTGCCTTGGAGCCAACCAATTATGGACTGAATCTTCTAATTGTAAGCCAAATAAATCTTTACCCCTTTAACTTATGGTGTTGGATATTTTGTCTCAGCAATGAGAGAAAAGTAACTAAGGTATGGCTCAAAGGTGAGGGGGCTATGGTCTGAAAATTCTCCTCTCAAATTCATACTTTGAAATTTAATTCTTAATGTGACAGTATTATGAGGAAAGACCTTTGGAAAAGGGAATAATGTCCATAAAAAGGAGACTGGAGAGAGCTGCTTTGCCCTTCCTATCATGAGAAAGCAAAGTTAAAAGTTGACATCTATGAAATAGAAAGCAGGACCTCACTAGACACTGAATGTGCCAGTAACTTGTTCTTGGAATCTCCAGCTTCCAGAACTATGAAAAATAAATTTTTCTATAAGCTACCCACTTTATAGTATTTTTATAGCAACCAGAACAGAGTGAAGTATGAGGTTTGAGTTCTTCAGTGTCCCAAGTCTCACAAAACTCCTGGTGCCACTTTCTGCCAAGTCATTATGATTGAACTACAAACTTAGAGGGCATATAATCAAGACCACCCTCACTTCTGACACCAATTGCAAGTTCAGAAAGTTCCCAAAAGTATCTCAGTTTTGATAATTTACTTGAAACTCTCACAGAACTCATTGAAAGCTATCATATTACCAATCATGATTTACTACAGGGGAAGGATGGATCAAAATTAGCTAAAGGAAGAGACACATAGGGCAGGCTGTAGGAGGCTTCCAAATCCGAGGCTTCCAAATCCAAGGCTTCCATCACCTTCAGAATGCATTGTACATCATGAAATGGACATGAGGCTTTGGGGGGCCAGGAGCAGAATGTTATAGTTTAGATCTAAAATGTCCTTCGAAAGTCTCATGTTTGACGGTAGGGCCTGGTTGGAGGAGGTGGGTTGTCGGGAGCAATGCTACATAATTTTAGGGAAAAATCATTTGATTAGGCCTAGTTCTCCTGCCTACAGGCCAGGTAAGGCATTTTGAGACATGATTCCAGTTTGCCCTCTGGTCACAACTGAGACCTCAAGGATCCCATGATACTGTGATGCTCTAGGGCAAGACCACACCTTCCAGAGACATCCTGGGAGGAGCCAAATCTTCATCTGCATAGTTCCTCATTGATCTAGGAATTCTGCCACTCCCCAGTCTTCTGTTACATTTGTTTCTCCTGAGTACTGAATAAAAAGGTGCTACAAACTCCAGGGCTTTTGTCTTTGCTTCCCAGGGCAGCACTGATCAGGCTCAAAGCTCAGCTTCTTCTCCAAGTCTCATTTTTTCCACCTTCCCTGTATAATAAGTTCATTCACCTTGTGCTGCTCTGGCTTGCAGGAGACTAGGACTTACTGCAGAGGTTCTAGTAATGTCCCCTTTCCCTGTTCCCTACAGTGGGTCATTAAGACATGACCTGGAAGATAATACCTGTCTCTTCCTTTCCCTCTCTCCCTCTCCCTCTCTCTCTCTCTCTCTCTCTCTCTCTCTCCCCTCTCCCCCTCCCTCTCCTCCTCCCCCTCTCCCTCTCCTTCTCCCTCTCCCTCTCTCTCTCTGTTTCCTGGCCGCCATTGATTAAGCAGCTTTCCTGTGCTATGACTTTTCACCATGCTGTTCCAGCCCTGGAGCCTGCTGATCATGGACTGAATTACCCAAAACTGTGAGCCGAAGTAAATTTCTCCTGTAAGTAACAAATGTTAGGTATTTTGTCCTAAAGATCAGGATACTATTACAAAAGATAAATAAGTATAATACACACTGCAGAAGACTAGCTTGAAACTGCACTGAGTAGACTTTAGATATTTTTGATTTGGCTTATGAATTCAGCTATTGATTAAAACTGTGAGTCACTCCCAGGCCTAAGTGTGACTTGCTAATTGACCGTGCAGCTGGTATATGGAGATCAACTTCCCTGTGCCAATGGTCACACTTGAGGAATCAATGATCAATGAGCTTTTGACATCTCTAATAGCAAGGAAACACTGTAGCTAAGGAATTATGACACTGTGCAACCATTCTCCAAGATCAAACGTTAGCTAAAAATACTGCAAGTAGCTTGTTAGCTATGGCCTGCAAGATACCACAGGTGCCTTGTTAACTGTGACCTGTCCTTCACAAGTATACACAGTTACTCCCCTTTTACAGCCTGGCTCATTAGTGCATTAGTTCTGCTATTCCCTACATCTGCCTTCACACCCCCTTGCCATGTTGTATAATCATAATACTGACTAACCTTCAAGGCCATAATGCCAGTGACCTAGTTCCTTTCCCCTAAGTCCCAGTTCCTTAAGGTTTCATCACTTTCCAACAGTGCCATCTGCTGGTCACCCAGCCTTCAACACATGAGCTTTCGGGAGACATACAAGATCCAAACCATAACAGACCCCACATTTGGGAATTCCAAGAACCGATATAAGTCTTGACTAGGTCAAGATGATTGGCTATTCTAGCTCAGCAAGCTGTCATTCATTATCTGGAGAACTTCAGCCAAAATTAGGTTGTTTCCACCTTGGCATTTTGGTTTTTCTATTTTCTTTATTACTAGTCTTATTATTTTTTCTCTAGTTTTTCCCCTTTTTTTGGTTTTTTTCTCTGCTCTTTCCCCTTTATTCCTTTATTTTTACTTTTATTATTTTCTTATTTTCTTGATTCTTATAATTTGGTTTCTCCTTTTTAAATTTATCTTGTTAGCCAGGTGTGGGGATGCTTGCCTATAATTCTAGCACTTGGGAAGTTGGGGCAGGAGGATTGCTATGAGTTTGAGGCCATCTTGACCTATATAGTGAGTTCAAGGCCAGCCTGAACTACATAGTGAGACCCTGTCTCAAAAAAAGCAAAAATAAATAAGTAAATAAAAAAACAAATAAATAGATTTCGCTTGTTGGTATTTTGGTTTTTGTTGTTATTGTCTAGCATCATGTTTTTATTCCATTATAAAGCTCAATTCATCAAATGAATTTTGGAAAGGAGCTATGCTCACCACTATACCACCAATGCCATCAAATGAACTTTGAATATTCATCTGAGGTGACTTGGAGGAAGCTCTCACTAACTTTCCCTAAATTTAAGTGGACCTTGGGTCACCTTGACACCAAGCCAAGCTGTAAGTCCAACATCCTTTTGGGCCTCTCTGCCATCTGTGCTGAGGACAAACCTATAATACAACTAGACTCCTGGACATCATCAGCAAGGGTAACCTGGCTAAAGTAAGGATGGCTCAGCACATTCTAACTTCAAGAGAAGCAGGCATGACATTCACTGAGGAGAATCAATGGAACACCTCCAGCCTCCAGAGATATTCTGTGAAGCAGGAATCATAAAGGTTTAGATCACCCCAGCAATAGTCCACCACATGGGCAACCTGACAGACAGTAGGAACACACATCCTAGGTCACCCATCTTGAAGACACCACCAAGACTCCATAAAAATTCTCAGGTCCAGATCATAAGGCAGCTCTCTTTTGAGGGTTGGCACTTTATTTCTGAGTGTGTACTCTTAAATTTCAGCCTAATAATCCCATTAAACCTCTTAGTGATAAACGTCCCCAAAATCCTTCTGTGACAGGAGTCAGTGAACTTGTGATTAATTCTACGGTCAGGGTGGGTCTAGGTTCCTTATTTCAGTGGTAATCTCCTCAGACCCTCTCTGGTGACATTTTCTCTTTGTGAGACAGCAGAAGGTAAAATCATCATCATCATCACATCACAACCATGACTTCAGAAAGCCCAGCTGAAAGCTTTTCATTTATTCTTCCCCATTTCCCCTAACTCCTTGCTCTCTGAAGTGTAGCTTACTTCTTTATTTCATTCACCCTTTTTTCTCTCTTCCATATTACAAACCATTGAAACCTTAGGTGTTTTCCATTTCAATGGTTGCAGTCTCCCAATTTCCTAGAAAAATGAGTGCTTATGTATAAAACCACCAAAGAAAAGAGGTACTAACTCCTTCTAACCAAAAATGGAAAGAAGAGCCAAGAGGAACATTTTATGAAATGGTCTCGTTAGGTATTCCTTTAGGTCAACATATGTTTCATCTGGGTGGACAAAACTAAAATTTGCTCACCAGGGAGACATATAAAGATAGCCCTATCCAGTGTTTCAAGAAGAGTTTCTCAATCAACCAGCCTGGAAAATCCAGTCCTGTGACTCAGTAGAGAGAACTCTCCTTTAGGGTGACACCCAAGGAAATTAACTCCTTAAATTCACACACATTTTTGGTTCCTAAGAATTTGAGATAAGAGGAAATCCTCAAAATGCTCTTTTAAACTTCCCCTCCTCCCCTCCTTTCTCTTCCTTTCTCTCCCCCTTATCTCTATCCCTTCCAAAAATAAAGGGTATAAGCTCAGTCTACTTGATGCCACAGCTCCCCTTTTTACGTGGCTAGGAATATTTCCTAAACTATGTAGATTCAAGAGGTCATTTGGGTGATAATTGACATTATCCTCAGGACCCAGTAGAGTATACAGATTCAAACTGAGAAGACACCAATTGGTTTTCTTTTCCTTCTCTCTTCTCTAAGAAGCCCAATCTCCTTGTCTTTTCCCCCTCTCCCAGTCTAAGTCATTTTTATCTAAGAAGGAGCTCCATTCTTTAACCTTTCTTCTGATGTTAGTTAGCATGGAGGGATAGGGGCAAGAGGACGGAAAGGGATCTGTGGGAGCTGGGGAGCTCAAGAAGTTTCTCATGGCACTGGGGACAGTTATTCTACCTCTACCTAAGCAGAAAAAAGAGCTGTCCTCTTGGTGTGCCCCACCCATTTGCAGGTACTGATCAAGAAGAGGTGAAAAATTAAGTTGTACCCAAGCTACTAGGTCAACAAAAGTCCAAATCCCCTCCAGTTCCTCACTCTTCTCTGGCCAGCACCACTCAGGAGGGGGAAGGAGAAGCATGCGTTCTCTGTGTTTTCATGCTGATATATTGACAGAGAAGAATGAATGGTATATTGAAAGAGGATATATTGGAAGAGAAGGGTGAATGGCATATCAGAAGAGAAGTGGGTTTGGTGCGGCTGGCTGGAATTTAGTCATTTGTCTCTCCTCCTCCCTGCCCCCCCCCCCCCCAGCCCAAAGCTCTAAACAGTGTGGGGAAAGGGGGAAGGGAATAAACATTCCTCTCCACTGGGATGCACCTTAAAGATGTATGTCATCAAGGCTTTCTCCACAGACTCACCACAGAAAGAGCTCCAATTCAGCCTTTTGCATTTGTCTGCAGTAGCAAATCTGCCATGACCTTCCTGGGTCCTAGAGCCACCTTTCCAGCCCTGCTGTCATATTCTTCCATGGCCTCACAGGGTCATTTCTCTCTTGCCAGTTTGCTTCTTCCTTCCACTTCATTTGGTTTGGGTATTCTTATAATAACAATTTTAGCCGCAAGTTTATCTTCCTGTCTAAAATGGCACTTAATTTATACTTTCTAAGCGGCATCTCCAGGCTTTTTAAAACCTCTATGAAACTTTTTAACATTTATATGTCCCTAGATTCAAAGACTTCGAGGTAATTTTTTTAATACACCTCAGCTGTTGTATTTGACTTCTAATTTCCTGCTTTTCTAGTAGGTTGATGAAGGTTTCAATATCTGTGTTATCAGGAATAAGGACATTTGTCCTAGTCATGACAACAACACATTTCTGCATGACTGGCACAGATGGCTAGACTAGTAATGACAAGAGACAGGACAGAACTGCCATCTGGACAGTTTTGAGCATGGGGAAACAGGACAGAACTGTCACTCACTTGGGCAATTCCCACCCTTGGAAAAAGGATGGGATTCCACTTGGGAAAACCAACCTTGAAATTCTGTCTTTTCTTTTTTTCTTTTTTGTTTCCATACCACTTTTCAAATGTGCAAAGGAGATCTTGAAAGCATGCAGTGCATCTTAAATAATTATAAGTAACTCAATATCTGTCTCCAAAACCTTTAGGTTATATTCTAACCTTTAGGGTATATTCAAACCTTATATTATATTCTATGATGTTGGGATCAATTAAGATAGAATATTTTAATAGTTGACTTTTCTCCAAAATGTAAGTTAAAAAGTAGAAAGACAAGGCCTTAATTTTTTTTTTTTTTTTTTTTTTTGGTACCGGGGATCAAACTCAGGACCCTGTGCTTGCGAGGCAGGCGCCAGAACCACTGAGCTAAATCCCAGGCCCTAAATTTTGTTTTATAATGAGAGAAAATGAACACAAATCCCATCTAAAAGTCTACAGCTCTTCTCTCTTTCCCCATTCTGACTCACTGGTTGTAATTGTGTGATGTTAGCTAATGGGAAAAAAGTACTCAGAGTAACTTAGAATATTAAAGAAAATACTGTTAATATTATAGACAGCTAAGTTAGGAAGTACTAATATAGGCAGATAGGGCTAGGCCTTCAAGGGAGTCAGGGCAGAAAAGAACACTCTACAACTGTGGCTGGAGGCACATATGTTGAAGGCCAGGCCTCAAGATAAAAATAGAATGACCAGGCCTACATGTCTTCCAGTGGGATAAGCAATAAATTGAAGATTATATTATAATTGGTGTCACCTGGTCCAATAAAGTCTAGATAGACATCAATCACCCAGGTGGGTGACAAGGACTTCCTGATCTATCCTTTCCTGAAAAGGTCCTTGTTCTTTGCATGTACACTTGCTATTCCACCTGCTTCCCCACTGGATCATTAAAAGTGGCTATACTTTTAATCTTATTAGTTGATCATAGTTTTGATCCACATTATACCAACCTCATAATTTTGCTCTATAAAAGTTCCTTTGGGAAGTGAACTCATTTGCAACCCACTTTTGGGTCCCATCCTGTCTCTCACAAGCTGTCTCTCAATAAATTTTCCTACTCTTAACCTCCCTTTTTCCTTAGAATTCATTTTTCAATTCTGGGGAACACAAACTTGGTATATCTGATATCTAACAGGTTGAGAGCTACATTTGTTCCTTCTCTATCATATGACTTAAGAGAAAAGAACCTCCAGATGATAACCCTTGGGGAAACTTTGGCCTAGTGTATTTATAGTTCTAAAACTACAATTAAGAAAAAAGCTGTTACAGTCAATGCATCTAAAAATGCATTCTGATCTAATGTAACTGGTTTGCTTCATATATGTTTTGTTTGTCTGCCAGCTAATCTATGTTTTCAAAAATTGGTGAAAGTACCTGCAGCTGCTTTACTTAAAAAAAAAAATGTCCCAGTACTGACAAAAAAATGTTGAATTCACATGCATTTCTTTTTTTATTTGTAATTTTGACCTTACAGACTCCTGGTTAAAAAAAATGTTCATAGAGGTTTTAAAGAGTCTGGAGTTGCCACTTAGCAACTACAAATCACATACAATTTTAGATAGGAAGTTAAACTTGAAGCTAACATTGTCATAAGAATATCAAAAAATTTAAAAACTATTTATACAAATATTCAAAGGTTACCAAACTTATTTACAACATTATAAGGCAAAAACTGTTAGGCTCAAAGCTTACATAATACTTAAATAAGAATCTTGAGAACTACAGCCCAATGTCCTTAAGGAACAAAAATTCTCAATAGGATACTAACAAAGAGAATGCAGGAACTCATGAAGATTATACACTGTGATCAAGTAGGATTCATCCCAGGAATGCAGGGATAAACCAATATACACAAGTCAATAAATGAATACCCCACATTAACAGAACCAAATACAAATACCACGTGATCATCTCTACAGATGCAGAAAAAGAATTTGACAAACACCCGATCATAATTTTTAAAAACCCTACAAAAAAATTGTAACAGGAGGTCCTTAGCTCAATCTGATAAAAGACATCTGTGTCAAACCAATATCAGCCTCATACTAAATGATCAAAAACAGAAAGCTTTCACTCTAAAATCAGGAACAAGAGAAGGATACCCACTATCAACACTCCTATTCAATATGATTCTGGAAACATTAGCCAGAACAATTAGACAAGAGAAATAAATAAACGGAATAAGGATAGAAAAAGAAAGAAGTTAAATTATCGTTATTTGCAGATAACATGATACTCTGCCTAGAACACCCCAAGAACTCCACCAAAAGACTCCTACTCCTAATAATCAAATTCAGTAGCAGAGCAGGATACAAAGTAAATACTCAAAATAAATAGCATCTTATAGACAACAAACTTATTGAGAGAAATTAAGGAAATAACACCTTTCACAATAGCATTAAGAAAAATGAAATACTTAGGAATCAATCTAGTGAAGAAAGTGAAAGACCTTCACATTGAAACCTACAACACATTGAAAAAGGAAACGGAAGAGGATATCAGAATATAGAATGATACCCCTTGTTCTTGGCTAGGCAGAGACACCATAGTGAAAATGGCCATACCATACTTCCAAAACTGTTATACAGATTTAATGCAATCCCAACTAAAATAGCAATAGCATACCTAACAGAATTAGAGAAAACAATCCTAAAATTCATTGAACCAGAAGAGACCTAGAATAGCAAAAACAATTCTGGGTGACAAAGCCAAAGCAGGAAGCATCACAATCCCAGACTTGAAATTATAATACAAAGATAAAAATAATAATAATACAGTGATAAATAATAATAATAATAATAAATAATAATAATAAATAATACAGTGATAAAAACAGCATGGTGTTGGGGGGAAAAATAGACTCAATGATCAGTAGAACAGAGTAGAAGATATGGAAACAACTCCAGGCACACTCAGCTACTTTATATTTGACAAGGGGCCAAAAACTTTCACTGAAAGAAAGATAGACTCTTTAATAAATGGTGCTAGGAAAAACAGCTTTCCATGTCCCAAAGATTGAACCTGGACCCATATCTCTCACCACACACTAAACTAAAATTGAAATGAATCAAAGACCTAAATATTAAAACAGAAACACTTAATCTTCTGGAACTTAGAATAGGTGAAATTATTGAAGGTAAAGGTGTAGACAAAAACCCAATTGCACAAGAAATATTACAAAGAATCAACAATTTGGATTGCATCATATTAAAGAGCTTTTAGAAATCACCAACAGAGTAAAGAGACAACCCACAGAATGGGAAAATTTTTTATCACCTTTTCCTCAGATAAAGGACTAATATCAAGAATATGAAAAGAATTCAATAACATCAGACCCCCCAAATTTAAAGACCCAATCCAAAAATGGGTCTCTGAAATGAATAGACACTTCTCAGATGAAGTACAAACAGCAAATAAATATATGAAAAAATATTCGACATCACTGGTCATTTGAGAAATGCAAATTAAAACAACACTGAAATTCCATCTCACTCCAGAAATAATGGCTATTATCAAGAAGTCAACCAATAACAAATACTGGTTAGGCTGTGGAGAAAAAGGAACCTTTCTCCACTGTAGGTGGGAGTGTAATTGGTACAACCAATATGAAAATCAGTATGGAGTTTCCTCAAAAAACTAAAACTAGAGATTCCTTTCACCCAGCTATTCCCCTTCTAGGTATCTTTCTGAAAGCATCATACCACAGCAATATATTCACACCAATATTCATAGTAGCACAATATCTCAGAAACTGCGCAATTGCCCATTAATGGATGAATAGTAAAGAAAATGTGATTTTTATATACAATGGAGTACTGGTCTGCTATAAAGAAGGATGAACTTGAGACATTTGAAGGTAAATGGATGCACCCTGAAACCATAATCTTAAATGAAATAAATCAGACACATATGTTTAAGTATTGCATTGTTTCTCTTGTGTGAGAAACCCAAAGGGTAAATAAGAACCAAAATAGGTGATAGATATTGGGAAATAGGAAAAACATGTTCAAATGGGAAGGGCAACAAGGAAGAGGGGAGAGGAAGAAAGGGAAGAAATAAGGATAAAAAGTAAAAAGAATGAAAGAGAAACAACAGAAACAAAATTTTGTAAAGGGAGAGTAGAAGAAAAAATTAAGGGAAGGGAGGGGAATAGAGGGAAAAGAGAATTAAGATATATTATGTACAGTCATAAATTCCCGACAATGAATGTGATCGTTATGTTTGTCAAAAGTATACTAACAAAATTAAATTGTTTAAAACCTTAATGTTTGGTAACATAAAAGTTATATGATTTTGGTTAATATATGTATTCCTCTTTCTTAACTTTCAGGTATTTTTATCCTGTAGAAGTTCTATTTGATTTGGCCTATAGATAAATGGACACATGATATTAATCCAAATGCCTTTTGTTCACAGGGCTTAACAGTGAGCTAATTAAAAAGAGTTAGCAAGAAAAGAATAAAGATTTCTTTAAAGTTGAAGACATGTCTTTGTTCAGGTTGTTAGCCAATCTAAATATTTATCTTAAAAATTGGTTTTACAAACTGGGCATTGTGGTATACACTTGTAATCTCACCATTCAGGTGTCTGTGCCAGGAGAATCACTCCAAGTTCAAGGCCTGCCTCCACTATATAATGAGTTCAGGGAAAGCTCAAAGTATGTACCAAGGCCCTGTTTCCCCCAAAAAGAAATGGTTTTATTAATGCAATGTCCATTGTTTTCTGTGTACAATAACTTTTTCTTCATAAAAAAATATATATATATCATACAGCTTAAAATATTAACTATGTTATGCTTTGGTTCTCATGAGACTTTAATTTTAAATGATTATATAAGGAAATAAAAATAAGATTAAGCTTTACAAATGTTCATAACTACACCTAAGTCATCTGTTGCTGGATATAAATTCAAGTATTCATAGCTTGTAAAAAGAACATATTTTGATCTGTTAAATGTCTTCATAATCTACTAATATACATAAAGGATGAAGACTGCTTTTGTACATGGAGAGAAATTTCTAATATGTAATTTTATATTGCAATGATATTTTTTAAATGGAGCCTAAGTGGAGAGCCACTGAATCTGGGAAACTATCTAGGCAAAACACACCTGTGCCTGAAAAAGCAGCTAGCTGACCAAACCAAATTACTTAAATTTTCTCCACTGATGGGTGGCTCCTCTGGTTTTACCCATAGTCTTATTATGTCCCAGTCCAACAAAGGTTATTTAAAAATTTTATATCAAATTGACCAAAATGATGGAGTAGCAATCAGTAACAAAATAAATCCTCTGCACAAACTGGAATACCATCACTTGGAAAACAACTGGGCAAAGAGAAAAAAATAAAAGGGAAATGTAAAGAAAAGGAAGAAGTTGGGAAGAATCTAACCAAAGAAGTGACAGACCTCCCCAGTGAAACTACAATATCCTGAAAAAGGAGATCAAAGAGGACATCAGAAAAGGGAAAGAAGGACCCCAGGGCACCCCCACCAGCCTCCAGCTTAGCCATGTGTGAGGGCAGAGCAGCCGAGGGCTGAGTGCACCCTGCTCAGTCCGGCTCACTCTGCCCACTTGTGACCAGGAGACCAAACCAGTGAGGACCCCTGGGCATACCCACCAGCCTCCAGCTTAGCTGCACAGGCACCTGCAACAACAGCCTCCCCACCACCACCCCCGCCACTTCCCGGCCTCTTGGCTGTACAGCTACAGAGGCACAGAGGGGCATAAAGGCCATTGTTCTGAGCTGCACAAGTGAACAACAGAGAGAGGGCCTCTCTCAGGCTCCCTGATGGAAACTGAACCCCCCTGGAAAAATGAAGAGAATCTCTGCAATAAAGGCACAGCAGACCACTGTGCTTGGTAAGTTGGAGGGATCATCCCCTCCCATTGGAACCTGGACTATCTTCAGGGGAAAGGCAGCTGGAACCTGCAGTAGAAACTGGTAGAGTTCAACCCTGCAAGAGATCAGGGAGCTCAACTTGAGACTTGCAGCCAGAAATCTGCCTGAATCTCATGAGTCTGTGATGGGCTTACTGAGACTCATTGACTTATAAATGCACACTGCTGCCCATGTTGTCTATTGTGACAGCAGAGACATACCCTGAAGGAGGCCCTTCATTTTTATCTTTTATTTGTTATTTTCAAAATTACCACT
>NW_004624737.1:819314-834011 GCF_000247695.1 Heterocephalus glaber | reverse complement strand
CATATATACCGTAGGGCTAGAGGGGTGGAGCAAGAGGAGGGTACTGGGGCTACTTCCTTGTTGCCGGGTAGATTTGCAGCAGGCCCGGATATGTCCGTAAAAGGCACTCAAGAGTTCTAGCGGGGGGGCAAGGCCCCCTACAGGGAAGGGGAAAGGAAAGAAGGGAAAGGAAAAATTATGAGAAAAGGAAAAAATGGAAATGAAATCTATATAAATAGGGAAGGGTGGAGGGCGTGAAGGGCGCACAGGTAATGGGGAAAAAAATAAGAACCAAGATTCATCATGTACAGATACAAGCACCCAATAATAAATGTAAATGTATTGTATACCTAAAATGTACCAAAGAAGAATTTAAAAGAAAAAAGAGAAAAGGGAATACATATCTACTCTTCTGGATAGGCGGAATCAATATAGTCAAAATGGTAATACTGTCACAACTGATGTACACATTTAATCAAATCCCAATCAAAATGTCAAATAGCATTCCTCACATATTGACATAAAACAATTCTAAAGTCAAATGGAACCAGAAGAGACCTAGAATAGGAAACACAATCTTTCTGTGCAATTAGAAAAAAGTAGAAGGAATCATTGTAGCACTATGAAGCTTCAATGAGAAAAACAGGAAAGTATTGGCAAAAAAAAAAAAAAAGACAAATAGATCACTGGGACAGAATACAGGATGCAGAAACAACTCCAAGCACATTCTACTACCTGATCTTTGACAAAGGGGCCAGAAACTAATGCTGGGGTAAGCTTTTTAAACAAATGGCCCTGAGAAAAGTGGCTACCCACTGGCAGAAGATTGAATGAATTCTCAGAATGTACTAAACTAAATTTAAAATGGATCAAAGATTTAAACATTAAAACAGAAACAATCTGCAGGAAGATAAAATAGGTAAAACTCTTTTTTTTTGCCAGTACCTGGGATTTGAACTCAGGACCTGTGCTTGTGAAGCAGGTCCAGTGCCACTGAGCCAAATCCCTGGCCCAGGTAAAACTCTTGAAGTCATAGGCACAGGCAAAGACTTTCTGAACACAACACCAATTGCACAAGTGATATCATCAAGAATCAACAAATGCAATCATATCAAATTTAAAAGCTTCTACAAAGCAAGGAAACAACAGAGTAAAGAGACAACATACAGAATGGGAAAAGAGTTTGTCAGCTATTCCTCAGACACAGGCCTAATATCTGAAACCAATAACTAATGGAGAAGCTCCAACCTCAAAAGTCAGGTGTTCGTTACTCCTTGAGTGGAAGCTGAGGATCTTGCACACCAGTATCCTAGTAGGATGGTTGTAGGTGATCATAGATGGCTGCATGCTCCAAATAAGCACCCAGCCTTGGCCACTAGAAGTAGGGGCTTGCCCAGCCCAGCTGGCTGAGGCCTTAAGACCTGGAGGATATACACAACAAACTCTAGGTACCCTCTCTGTGGGGTCCCTGGAAATGCACAGCCAGCATATCCATGACCTCCATAAGTCAGCATCATTTCCTGTGTATCTGTTGCTCTCACCTGTGCATCTGTTGCTCTCACCTGTGCTTCTCAGCCTTCACACCACCTCTGTAAAAGTAGCAAAGACACATATTGTTGCCAGATGGTATCAGGTCTGGTTGTTCCAGACTCCTTCTGTCCCACCCAAAAGAATACCCTGGGACAATCAATGAACAGTTAAATGCAACTTTTATTTAAAATAAAGGAAGAAAAGAAAAAATATAAGAAAAGAGAAGAGCAATAAGAGATATATCCCACAAGCAGGATGAGCCACTGCAGAAACAGGACAGCAGAACAGATAGATCACAGTGGTGGAGAAGTCAACTGCTGCCATCTTTTATACCCTCCTAGATCCAGTCCTTTGGAAGTTATTCTGCCCACACATCTTGGCTGTGATTGACAAGTCACATCTTGTTGATCAGTCTCCATTCCAGGGGTCAAGGTCTTAACCCAGCCTCTCCAGGAAATATCCCTGACCCCCATTCTTACTGAAAATTCTTGTATGCCTGCTATGTGACTTGCTCCCCCATTTGACCCCCATTTAATCAATATTACCTGGGTGGCTGTACTTGTAATCCTATTGTTTGGGCATGGTTTTGTCCCACCTCATGCCCACCTTGTAAATTTCCATTGGGTCTTACAGTTTTGTCTCACTTTGTATCCACCTCACCCCATGGCTTTGCCATATAAAACATCTTTGAAAAGTGGGGTAGGCAGGCAACCCACTTTCTGGTTCACCTTCTGTCTCTCTTAGGCAGGTTTCTTTTTCCCAATAAATTTTTCCTACTCTTAAAAAAAAATCTCCATTCCAGCTCAAGTTACATCCTGCTTTTAGCCATCCTCTCATGCCCTAATCTTCAACTTCAGTATAAAGGAATAAATGAGTATGTATAACTACTGCTTGCAGGGCAAGGCCTTCAAGGCAGGCTTAAAATGTCCAAAAATGGAGTCAGAAAATCTAAAAAAAAAAATCTAAAGTGTGCTGAGTCATCACCCTCCACAGATCTTGCAAAAACATCTGCCAGGTGGCCTGCACCTGGCAGTGACCTCCCTAGAGCCTGACCAGGCAGACCATTAGCTCAAGGGTGGATAGGCCTTCGTGGGCACTGCATGAACACTGTATAGGTTGGATAGAGATTATATCTCTCACACAATGGCCTGAGTTCTCTTTTAAGCCCCTAGAAAACCCCTAGACAAATACCCTTCATAGGTATCCTGCTCAGGACCCAATCACAACTAGTGATATCTCTACTTCCTTGCCTTTATATCTGTTAAATAAATTTTGCTTACATCCTACTTGCTCTCTCTGTGGCTTCATCCTTTGGCACTGTGAGTCACAAACTTGGCATTCTGGTATCACTAGAAGGAAGAAGTTCCAGCTAGAGAGGGCACTGGTATGGCCTGAGGGAGGACACAGGCTCATGGTCCCCTAGCTTCCATGAGCCACTGGGAGAAAAGACTGCATTTATTTCTAGTTGTTAGCGACACCATGCACTCTCCATTCTGGGAGAGCCTCTACCATGTTCCTTTTCCCCATTGCTTTGCCTTTTAACATTAACCTTGGCTCCAGCAAGTTCACAGCAATGACTGGTCCCACTCTACTCACTGTTTTGTCTCTGTCTCCCTTTCTGACAATGTCACCCCTCCACAGGCTGCAGAACAAGCAGGGAAGAGTGGATCCAGGTCTGCTAACCTAAGGATAGGTGCAGGAGTGGGTACCTATGGGAACTTGGATGTTGGTGGCCCCAGCATCTTTCAGTGCATTTCTATATTTCTGTTCTTAATAAATGAATTCAGACCAAGGGTTTCCTTTCCTTCCATTCTGCTTCCTGTACCTCATCACGATGGGTGTGGGGTGGAATTTTGAGAGCAATTCTACATAATTTGGGGGAAAAATCATTTCACAATTAATTAAAAATCAATTTCACAATTATGATTAGGCCTAGTTTTCCTGCCTACTGGCTATGTCGTGTTGAGACATTACTCCATTTTTGCCTCTGGTCACAGCTAAATCCTCAATGGTCCTGTGATGCTGTGGTGCTCTGGGGCAGGATCACATCAGTTGAAGACATCCTGGGGAGAGACAAATTCCTAATCAACATAAGTTCCTCATTGTACTAGGATGTTCATATGCATAAATTCCTCATTGTTCTAGGATTATCTCCTTGGCCCTCTGAGTCACCTGTTATGCCTGATGAACCGAACAAAGGTGTGGCAAGCTCAAGGTCTTTTGTCTTTTTTGCCCAGAGCAGCATTGATCAGACCCAAAGCTCAGCTTCTTCTCTCAGTCTCATTTTCTATTTTAATTCATTAATTCGCCTTGTGCTCTTGTGGTTCACAGAGGACTAGGACTCACTGCAGGAGTTCTAGTAATGTCCCCTTTCCCTGTTCCCTACAATGGGAAAAAATGACGTGGCTCCTGAAGAGGGTATTGGCTGGAGGCAACACCACCAAATGGCCCACACTGCCTAGCATCTCCTCTGAGATATAGTCTTTTTTAGGAATCAAACACATAATAAAGAGTGTTAGAGGGCAGGTAGGGCCTTTAGGGCTCTATAAACACTGTAATTTTAGAGAAACAGAATAATAGCATTATAGGGTGTTCCCAAAGAACTTTTAACAAGAGAGGGCCCAAGGAGGTTCCCAAAAGCAGAGATGGGGAACCTTGACTCACCCCACCTATGAAGTAGATTGTCGGTTCACTGACTTTCCCTACAGAAAAATAATTCTCAAGATACATCTGTGAAAGCTATGAAGTCATTTATTAGGCAGAATTTAAAAGAACACACTGAGCCAGTTATGATGGTGTACTCCTGCCTGTACTCCCTGGGCAGCTTCGAAACTTAGGAAGACTCTGTCTCTAAATAAAATATAACAGAGGACTAGGATGTCACTATGAAGATTCTCAAGAGAGAGAGGCACATTATGGTCAGAAGGTGAAAGTTTTTATATGGATTTAGGGAGTGTCCTCAAGATGGTAATCTAGGATGTGTGTTCCTACCATCTGTCAGGTTTACCCACCTGGAGTGCTATGTTAGAATGTAGTCATTTACATGTGTTTGAAACTGATATATGTTTTACTATTAATAGTGTACTTTCTTGAGGATGGGCATCTGTTGGAGGAAGCAAAATTTGTAACTGAAAGATCCCAGCCCAGAGCAGAGTTTACAAACTTACTGTGTTTAAAATGAGGAATTTAGAAATTGTTTAATGAATTTTCTAGAAGGGAAAGGGGCCTGAGTAGCTTTTGTGTCCTAAACCTGTAGTTTTTCTTAGAAGTACAATTTTAAAATTATGAGTTTTCTTGTCTTCTTTCTATCTTTATTTTCTTATCTTACTTCCAATTGACATAATCTGACCTAAATTTTAACATTGTCCCTGTATTGGATAGCATTTCGGAGAACACAGGCAGAAAGTAGATGGACATGGAAATTCTGCCATGATACAGATGGCTGGGGATGGTAGATTGGACCAGGGTTATTGGAAGCAAAAATGGGGTGAAGGTGTCCCCCTGTGGCTGATAGTTCGTGACTGCTAAACTAGCAGCTAGCTGGACTGATTTCTGACGATGCCCCAGCAGGACTCTCCCTACCTACAGGTCCAATGTAGTCTTTTCCTCCTCCTATCCCATATCACCCAGACTGCTTCTGGTAACTTATTCCAGGAGATGCAAGTAGAAAAGGCCAAAAAGAGTATGTAGGATTTAAATTAATAAATATAGAAGTAAGGTATCAATGACACAAAGTAAGAGAAGGCCACCGGTTCACAAGTCTTTGTTATAAGCAACAGAAACCAAATCAGGTTGACTTAGGAAAGGAATTTATGATAATAATACAGGGGAGATCATAAAATTGCCAGAATGGATGGAGAGCCAGGTTCTATGCAGCACAGCTGGGATGGATAGTCCCTATTG
Organism: Heterocephalus glaber; assembly: GCF_000247695.1. The sequence continues at coordinate 828,599 of NW_004624737.1, read as the reverse complement.
TGCTACAATTCATGCAGTGTCAGCATCTTTACCACCACCAAGCGAAAGACATTACAGCTTGTACCACAGACCCCACTATCACTGCACACTGATATCACCACCAGCTTTGCTGCTACTATTTCCCTACAGACTCAGTTTGAATGCAGGCTCCCAGTCTTTCCCTCTTTGAGTCACTGGTTCAAGTCAATGTAAGCCACGTGATTATGACCTAGTCCAAGGGAAACTAGGAAAGCAAGGCTTTAGCATTTTCATTTTCTATTAAGTAAAGCAACTCTGCATTTTACTAAGGCTAATAAATTTGGGGAAATCTCAAACATAAAAGGGAATTCAGATGCTAACCAAACCAAAAAAACTCACAAGAGTCCATAAGAAAAAGTAAATTGAATCAAGACCACTGAATGTCCTATGATTATAACATTGCCAGACAGATTTCTTTCTGTAGCTAATCTACAGTACCAAAAAGAAATTGTAAAAATTACTAAAACAATCCATTCTTTTATTGATTTATTTTGGTATTAAAAATTAAACAGCCTTTTTTTATTTTTTATTTTGAGGCAAGTCTCACTGTCATTAAATTGCCCAGGCTACCCTCAAAGTTGTGATCTTTCTTTCATAATCTCCCGAAGTGCTAGGATTAGCAGTGTGTGCCACTGCACCTAGCTTGATTTAGCCTCCTGAGAAAAACACCTTAAATAATTAATAGTTGTTTGGATATTTGTATATTATTGTCAATATGAGAAAAATTTTACTTAAAAAGCATCTGTGTGATACACACACATATATATGTGTATATATATAGAAATATATACATATAGATAAATAGAAGGCACACTCAAATCTTGACAATAGAGTTATATGATGCGATATCTGCCTAGACCCAGCTATAACTAGAGCTGAATAAACCACTCTGATTTCCAATTATTCAAACAAATAAATCACCTTCTAGGTTTTAGTTAGCTTGAGATGGGTTTCTGTCACTTGGACCTAAGAAAGTCTGAAATAAAAATATATATTTAAATAGTATTTGTATTTAACATTCACTGATTCTATTTGTTTGGTCTTATTAAATGCATTTATATGAGGCACATTTAAGTAATGTCAAGTATTGCAGATATGATAATAAAATATGAAATGATGGCAGATTTTTATAACTTTATATCTATAACCATGATAAATTTCATATTTCAAATTTTCCATCATTAAAGTTTAACTTTTTCTGATATGTGTAGGTGGGACACATGCATGTTTAACAAAAAGAAAAAATGTTCTGCTGTATTTTGAAAAATTATTTCTAAATTCCAAGCAAAACAGTTTCTATTTGTTCCTGGAAAGGAAATTGTTTTGACATGGATTTGATGTCATTGTCTGAAGAAAAGGAGTAGATTTTTAACATAGGCTATTTATAAAATATATGAGGAAAAGGAGAAAGATTAATTTATGATTAAATATAGAACAACAAAAAAGTAAGGCTCAACTAAGTATCTAAATTTAGTGCTCATACTTTCTTATCCTAAATGCACACATAGAAACATCTAGCTACTTTGCTCTAAGGGTTCTAAGACACTTGATTAAACTTTAAATAGTGTATAAAATGTGTCCAAAAATTGTATAAGATACTTCTACTAATCATCAATGATTGAACATGGACATTTGCCTCCACTCCCTTTCATAATTCCCCTAAAACAATAAGGGAATAATTTTAAAGGTCAAACTGCTGAATAAATAGAAGTGGCAAGGAGGCAACAGCAATGCAATTTTGGAACCAAGAGTGCAAATGTGTGAGTATTAGCTTTTTAGCAAACATAAAGAGGCCTAAACTTAAGCCATCAGGGATAGAAGTATGGGTGGCACACTCCTGCTGCAGATCCCCAGAAAGCTCTGAATAGGAGGCTTCTGGGGTAGAAAACGGGCAGGAGGAAGGTGGAGTTTCTGAGGTCTAAATTCCAAATGGTTAGCAGCCCATATCCTCTCCACACTGATAGGACTGGAAGATGGCTCTCTGGAGATTCAGCAAAGCTCTGGACTTTAGGGTGCAAGTCACTGCTGCAGGCAGTTAAGGCTGTACTAAAAATAGGGAACAAGTGAGTCCACATAGCCTCCTTGTCCATTAGGCTCTCATGACTTTGGTGGTTAATTTAGGGTACTGCTTTCAGGCTAACTTTACTTTTTCTTTCTGTCTATATTTTAAAGTATTTACAACCAGTATGTCATATGTACAAAGTTAAAAATAACTCAAGAGGTGAATAATTTTTAATCTATAATTCTGGATCTACCCAAACCATAAATTGTGAGACACCAGAATATACCACCCCAAAATATGAACCATTATGAACTGCGGATAAAAAGAAGCAGATACAGGGTGGCAGGGAGAATCACAAATCAAGAAGGACAGCACGGCATGGTGTCACACACCTGTAATCCCAGTACTCCAGGAAGCTGAGCCAGGAGGATCACAAGTTCAGCCAAGCCTATACAACTTATTTAGCAAGCTACTGTCTCAAAATGAAATAAAATTTTAAAAATCTAGAGAAATATTTCTGTGTGAAGGATTTGGGTTCAATCCCCAATACCACAAAAATAAATAGAAGATATAGATAGATAGATGATAGATAGATAGATAGATAGATAGATAGATAGATAGATGATAGCAAGATAGCAGATTAAAAAGGCAAGTACTGCCAGGCTTACTGGAGTAGGAGCACCAGTGGGCAGTGCTTTCTCTGCCAGTGACTGAGAGCCAGCTTAGTTTTGGTCTGGAGAGGATTCAAAATGACCAATGAAGAACCTCTCCCCAAAAAGGTGGAACTGAATGACTCTAAAGACATAGCATGAGATAAGTTAATTCTAATATGGAAACAATATGAAGCATATGTTCAAGCTTTGGAGGGCAAGCACACCGATTTTAACTCAGATAATGTAACCGGCTCAGAGGAGTTCAAAGAAAAACTAAAGCAACAAGAGTCTGCATGCAGGGAAATCATCCTTGTTATGCAACTAGCATCTAAGGGACTAAAGATCCAAGAGTGCACTACCCAAAGCCAGTATCTCAAGCAAGTGAGATGGTCAATGACAGGGCTAATGATCAACTTGTTTTTCCTAAAAGTGAAAAGTGAACTGGAACAGACTAAAAACAAACTAGAAAGAGCCCAAAATGAACTAAGGGCCTGGAAGTTTATGTCTGATAAATATGATTTGTTTAAATTATATGCCCTAGTCAAGACTTCCGTGACTATCCCACTAAAAGAAAGATGTGGGACAGTCAAATACTTGTTTCCACAACAAAACTCAGACTTTTTGAGCCAGAAAAAAAGGCCACATTCTTACACTGTCCGACTTGTAATAGTTGGTGCAAAACTTACCAGATAAACCTTGTGTTTTAGCTTTTTTCTCTTTCCTTTCCCCTTGCTTCTGAGGTCTGACACCATCACATTATTTCAAAGAGGACACCTCCAAAAAATTCCTCTTGTAAAATATGCAGACATTTGAAAATTGTTTTTCTGTGAAGAAAATAGAAAAACAAAAGTCTTTATAATCTATGACACATTGTGTTTTCAGGCAGTTTGAAGAATTGAAAACTAGAGATTTTAAACATGAAGTAAACAAGCAATTTCCAGTAGAATGTAAAAACAGAGTATGCATTGCTCTTAAACTTGACCATAGTAACTTGAAAACATGCATATTAGTTTTGCCAACAAGACTGTGGACTTCATGAATGTTGTTGAACTTCTGGGTCAAAACTCAAATGAATTCAGCTTTGCCTTTAAAGGATTTATTTGCAAAGAAAGTCCTTTTAATAATTATGCAAATCAGGGGCCGGGGATTTAGCTCAGTGGTTTAGCCGCCTGCTGTGCAAGCTCAAGGACCTGAGTTCAATCCCCATCGCCGGTACCAAAAAAATAAATAAATAAATAAATAAATAAATATGCAAATCAAATATGTCAGCACACATAGTACATATATTTTAATCATTTGGCTTAGGTCCTTATATTACTTAATGGAGCCTTAAATCAATGTGGTTGTGATCAATGGTTTGTTCTTTGAATTATTGCAAAAACTATAGATAATATTAACTATGGACTGTACAAACATGAATGTTTATTGTTCACTACTTTAAGAATGAAACCTTATACTACAGTGAGAGGAGATGATAAGGTCCAGACTGCAGAGAGTGAGAATCTGAAGAAAATTATGTGTAATATGAGGAAAAAGTCAGAAGTTGCAGGGAAATCTGGAGAAATTGGTACACCCAACTGGAAAGAAATGAGACCACAGTAGGGAGCTAATGAAACAAGTCTACTGCCTCTGCAGAGATGAAAGGCTTGAGATCACTGTTGGTCAGCAGAGCAGGCAGAGATGGAAAAGAGGTAGAGGCAAAACAGAGGTGATTGAGGACAAGCTAGAGCACTCTAGCCTATCTGGATGTGTCTCAGTACATCTAATATCAACTACAGAGAACAATGGGGGCTCTTTCACTTTTACCTTCCACATCTTGCAGATGTATAACTTGGGGCCTTACAGGAAATGTAGTTCCAGAAAGGGCCAAGTGGCATAAGAGAAAGTCAGTGCTGTGCAGCCCATTGTACTCTCCTCTTTTAATCACATTTAATTTCCAATGGCAAAAGCTTGGTTTCACTTAACATGATGCAATGAACCCTCATACAGCTAAAAACATCCTTTCTCTTCAAAAAAAGAACATTTCAAATTGCTATGTTCTAGATGGCAATTTGTTGGCTTATCAAATCTTTAAATGCTGTAGCTAGTGCTTGAGTGAAGGAAGGTCCTCCTGCCAGAGAATTCAGCCCCAGCTGAAGGACTTCAGGCAGGGGAGTTTTTGCAGAGATGCTGAAGGCATTGAAATGCCAGAAAAGACTTGCACAGAGACCTACAAGTTTTATATTGAGGACTTCATCCTCATGAAACCACTAAGAATGTATCAGTTAAACTGGTTTTTAAAAATAGAAATAACCTAACCACACAACAGTAAGAGAATTAAGTAAAAATATTTTTTGTACTGGGGATCAAACTCAGGACCTTGCCCTTGTGAAGCAGGCATGGTGCCACTGAGCTAAATCCCTGGCCTAGGTAAATTTTTATTGTATCTCCAAATGACAAAATAATACATGCTACCATTAAAAATGATATTTAAATATCCTAAATAATGTTGAAATTTTGATTATTAAGTGGGAATAAAAGCAAATACCTAAATAATGTGCATAGTATGGACTCACTTCTAAAAATTAAATAGGCTGAGAAAAATGAAGTTGAAAGTATATATGTATTTCACTAGGGTATACCAACATTGAACTTACATAATAGCAAGAAGTCATGAGTAATAATCAAATAAATTGAATTTGCAAAAGAATTTAAAACTATAATCCTTACTGATAGAGTTCTCTGCTGGATAAAATGGCTCTCCAGCCCCATATCCTAAATGGCTTTTCTCAGCAGATAATGAATCACCAGGGAAACAATAACCTAACTTTCCCGCCACAAAGCTCTTCCACTTATGGTCCTTCCCAGTGAGAAATTCAAACTTGCCAATGGATTTAAACCTCACCTCTGGCTGCAGCCAAACATCTAACTCCACTATGCCCCCCCTCTTATGCCTTGCCCATATAAGAGGTCACCTAGCCAGCCCCTGACCGCTGCTCTTACCATTTTTTGAGACAGCCTGGCATCCCATCCCCTAATAAAGGCCTGGTCTGGGGTGTTCATGCTTTCTGCTCATTCTCATCCTCTGACTTACTACTTAGGATGATGCAGCAGAAAGATTGAAAGTTTAAAGTCAGCCTGGGCAACATATGGAAACCCTGTAAAGAGAGAAAGAAACAAAAAGAGAAGAGAACAGAATAGAACAGAAGAAAAAAGAAGAGGAGTGGAGAAGAGAAGAGGAAGAGAAGAGAAGAGAAGAGAAGAATTTAAGGAAAAATTAAAATAACAAACTGAGGAAAATATTTGCAAAAGATGATCTCTTTAAAATATAATTAATTTCTTCAAATCCATCAGAAAAAGATTAGCAATCCAATAGCAAAAAGGAAGATATATTTAGAGGAGGAAGTAAAACTAATTTGCAAACATGTTTAATCTCATTTCACTGACAGGAAGAATAAAGCAAATGAAAACCAAAACAAATGCCTTTTTTATTTTATTAATCTACAACATTGCAAATATTAGAAAGTTTACACATTTAGTTGGCCAGCATTTGGAAAAGCAGTCACTGTGATTACTGCTGGTGAGAGTGATGAATCCTCTGTGAAAGGAAATAGGCAAATCAAAAATTTAAATTCTGTGCCTTTGAACCCAGTGATTTCACTTGAAGAAATTCTTCCCACAGTGGTACTTAATTGTGTGTGTGATGACATATGTGTAAGAACATTGATTGCAGAATTTTTCATAATCAGAAAAGACTTGAAATAATTCAAATGTACACATATAGAAAATGGTAAGACATTATGAAAAATGATACGGTGTAACATTCTGTGATCATCAAAAATAGTAAGGCACATTTTCTTGCAATGATATGGAAAAATGTCCAAGATATATTCAGTGAAATATTTAAGATATATAACGGAGGGATTAAACACTACCAATTATGCAAAAATAAAAGATGTATGTGCATATACACAAAGATCATGCACACACATACCTGCTTGGGTGGACATAAAACATCTCTGAAAGGGTAAAATAAAATGCTGATAAATTATTCCCCCTATAATTTTGAGGGCTGGATGGACTAGCTAATTACTTCTTCATCTTCGTCTCTAACATGGCCCTCCTTTCATTTTTTTCTTCTCCAAAAAGAACTACCACTTATTCTATTGACTATGTCAGAAAATTGAGAATCAGATTTGTTTCTTTTCTTTACTTCTCCTGATCCCTGCTAAATCAATCATCAAATCCTGCTAATTTTATGACCAAAACATATATCAACTTTGTCTGCTTCTGTGGCATGAGATATTGGCTGTCTCAAATGTTTGTTGTTCTGTGTATCCTTAGTCATTTATAAAATTCCTATTTTTCAGCTGGACCAATATTCCTTAGAATAGACATTTTATTTTCTAACACTTCTTGCAACCAAGTGAACTATAACTTTTTCTCCAGTGAACTATAACCAAAGCCTCATATATAATTTCTATGAAGTGACTTTAAAGAGAGAGGACATATTCATTTTTCTCTCTTTCTTACTCACATTGGCCAGGATAAAAATAATGTGGCTGGCATTAGAGCAGCTGTATTTGACCAGGAAATGGAATCACACATGTTGAGAAAGAAAATGGAAGAAGTCTGGGCCTTGGTGATTGTGAAACTATAAATCTAGTTCTAGGAAGACTATTTGTATGTGAAAGAGGAAATGTATTTGTTCAAACTACTATTTGAGTTTTCTATCAGGGGTATTTCTAATTCCAAATGACAAAATGTCTCTCCATTTTTTAACCGTTAACCACCCAATTCAAGCCCAATTGATCTCACGTAGACTGTAAGACCGAGGGCCTTACCAAATGCTCTGAGGAGCTGACTGCAGCAAAGAACACCCGGGAAGGAACACACCGGACAAGTTGGAAAGTAAAACAGACCTTTATTAGTCTGGCCAGATGGCACTCCCAAAGCAAAGTAGCATACAGAGGCAACTGGCTCAGAGTCCGAGGCTGTTTTTATAGGGGGTTGTAGGGGAAGTTAGCAAGCAGAACTTACAGAAAAGAGAAAAAAAAATGTTGATGGTCAAAAGATGTTTGCAGATTGTTCTATAGATAGCTGTGTCCAGAACATCAGTTTCAGACAAACTAGGAGTTGGGTAATTCACTTAGGAACTCTATGTTTGTTACAAATTTTATCTAGTGTCCCAGAACTAACAAGCACATTTTAACCATTAACTCACAATCAGTCACTATGTTGGGGCTGGGGGAGCTTTTATGATTACAGAGTTATGCGGTCCCACATAGTCCACTACAGCAGCCTCCTCACTGCTCTTTCCACATTCAATCTTTTTTTTTTTGGTACCAGGGATTGAACTCAGGACCTTGCACTTGCCAGGTAGGTATGGTGCCCCTGAACTACATCCCTGGCCCTCCACACTCAATCCTGAACTTCCTTTTCATTCAATTCCAACCAAAGCATTCTCAAAAAATATATATTTGTGATAACTTCAAAACATATGCATAAGCAACAACTTCCTGAGTAAGATTCCTAAAAATAATAAGAAAATATTTTGTCAAGAATTGACAAATGGGAGAACTAAACTCCAAAAGAACACATAATCCAACCAAAAATGAGAAATAATTAAACACATACTTTTCAAAAGAAAAAATACAAATGGCCAATAAGTATATCAGAAAATGTCCAATCCCTACCCATCAGGAAATGACTACATTGAGATTCTATCTTATTCCATTGTAGATAGATAAGTTAATTAGATATCTTGTAGACAGGGTCAGCCTTTGAGGAGTCAACACAGAAGAAAATGGAGATTCATTCACTGGTTAGCATTATAAAAAGAGAAAAAGTACTGCACCTACTTAATTGCCCTTGGGATAAATAGCAGTGATTGATGTTCAAATAGACATTAATCTCCCTAGCCCATTTTCTTTCTGGAAATTCCTTGTACCTTTGGTTGTGCTTTGTTTTCCTGTTTGATCCTCATTTAATCAATATTACCTTGCTGACTATATTTGTAATCTTATTGGTTTATCATGATTTTGTCCCATCTCATGCCCACCTTGTGATTTTCCATTGGATCTTATAGTTTTGTCCCACTTTGTACCTGCATCATCTCGTGACTTTGCCCTATAAAACACCCTTAAAAAGCAGAGTGAGTGGGTAATCCACTTTGTGTCTCTTAGAGAGAAGCTATCTTTATCTCAATAAATTTTTCCTACTCTTAACCTCCATTGTTCTTAGAATTTATTCTTCAATTTTAGAAAACATGAACTCACATTTTGAAAATCAAGCAGGTTGGGAGCTACATTTCCCTTGTTTGGATTATCTTTGATTGTGTGGATTATGTGGTCCCCTATATCAATTTTAGCCAAGATGACTATCATCAAGAATATAAAATGCAATAAATACTGGCTATGATGCAGGAGGAAAAGGAACTCTTCTACACTGTTGGTAGTGCTCACTTCAGCAGCATATATACACTGTTGGTGGAAATGTAAGTTAGTACAGTCACTATTGATATGTCTCCCACTACCTCAGCAGCTGTTATGTATAGTAGCTGCCCTCTTCCTATCGTGCCTTGCCCCCTCCCCTGTGTGACATCATGCCAAGATGGTTGCTCCCACCAAAGAA